>JAHZNC010001492.1:0-45462 GCA_027744095.1 Zhuqinia jingwanae
TTTTAGCAAAATAACTTAACTAGATAAACTATGGCTGCCAGATAACGTTTTCTACTAAATAATATACTCTAACTAAAGACGATCCCAATTCCTACAAAGCAGCAATTTTATACTGAATTATTGACTTGCCTTTAAAAAAAGAGCAGAATTATCATGTTGTCATGTTCCATCTTAATGTAAATATCACCAAACCTTAGAAAAAATCGAGAAAAAAATTGGTTGCGTGTTGATTCAAAATTCGAAAATAATAACCTACTTCCACTCCTGTCAGGATAGAAGATTATTAAAAGTACTTCAATAAGAAGAAGAAAACAACTACAATAACAGTACATTTTAAATTGAAAATGACAGCGCATAAAATGAAACACGCTATTAAAAATCTACAAAACATTCTATTGAACTGCGTGTAGGTAAAGTGTAGATGTAGTACTATCATTATATAGACTTTAAAAAAAATTATAAATAATGAATAATGGTTTTATTGAAAGGATTCTGAGAAGGGTTTGAGATTCGAAATGAATGAAGGAGTGACACAGTATAAATTATAGTATATAGTAAAATCTAAACTCCATCATCATCATCAGCTCACTATTGGTTAATTTCTCTTTCGATCGTTCTTACATCAGGGTACACCAAGATTTCCGGTTGGAAGACGTCTGGGCTACCGGTGCATTCTCAACTTGACGATTTCCTTCATGATCAATCTGAAACAAAATAATGTTATAAAATTCATTAAATATGTGGTGACTAGCTGGATATATTAAAGTGCTATCAGAAGTAATAATATTGCCATAATGTACCGAAACAAACACAAATTAAATTGAGAACCTTACCGGAAGTATCATAGGTTCTTCCGCTGTAAAAGTCTCAATGGCCTTTTTCTTTTTCTCGTTGAATTTCTTCTTGTTTTTCTCAAGTTTCTTATCATCCACGATGAAATTCAGATTTTTTTTCAGCTCCCACGTGTTATGGTTGTTCCCCAAATTTTTCCATTTCAAAAGATAGTACACTTTCTTTTTGACTACCTTCTTGGCAATTACCTTTTCCACTTCATAAAACATTTCATCTTTAGACCTTTTGTTCTTGTTTCGAGCCATTTTAATTTGTCTGTCGGATTAACTTTCTTTTTAATAATTAGTATTTTTGAAGATAAATTATTGTTCGGCAGATTAATGTTCCTGTCACTGTTTGGTCTACTAAAAGGGTGTTTATTCTCTTGTACACTATTAAAAAGTGAGGGAGCTGCTGGACTGTGTCAGTAGCAGCACTTTATGTTTTTTAGTCTACCGTTCCTCCGTGCTCGCATTCTATGCTGAGCAGTCAGCAGTATGCGTTTCTACGCAATCCTTCCTCTTACCATTCCTTCCTCTCCAAACCGAATCTCACACTTCTTGCATGCTGCTGCCTTGTGTAGACTTGCTATGGAGTATGTAGGTATGTACATGCACATATGTAGTAACCCTTACTGTTTGCTTTGTACTTTTGTAAATACCAACAGAAAAAGAGTCGAGACGTTTGAATTGTACACGACAAGTGTATAATAATAATGTTATTTGAGTATATTGTGTAATGAAAACAGGCACAGTGAACTTCCTTCATTTGACCTGTTGAAAAAATAGCATTCTGTGAATTAAATTTTTGCCGGGCAAAGTGCAAACTGAGATAAACAGTGCAATCGTGCAATGTACTTATGTATATTATTAGACAATGCAATACGCATGCACAAAAGTTATTTGTGGAAGATTTAACAGGACCTAATTCATTTCATTTACATACCAAGTATTTACATCAATCTCAAATTATAGATATAAAATACATATTTTTTTCCAATCAAATGTAATTTACATTTTACATTTAATTGTAGTTATTATTCAATTATACCACAATTTTGACTTTCCTTGCATTTACAAAAACGTTTCCTTGTTTGTCGATATGATGTATGATCCTGATTATTATGATCACACAATGTTAGCAAAATCAAAAGGATCAAGGATCATGAATGAATGAATTTGGTGACCGACAACCAACATGTGAAAAAAAATTAAATGTGTTTTGAGGTATTTTTGTATAAAAAAATATATTGAGGCAACAGTCCCATCATGATACTTAATCATAATCATAAATGAAGACGTTGGTAATGATGATGATGATAAGGATGTAAAGCTTAATAGAATAAGATTTTTGTTAGTGTTCAGCAGAGTGTTAGCACATTAGTTTTGACAATGGGAAACAGTCAAGTTATCATTAGACAACAAACCCTAATCATTTCGGTCTTCATAATCACAAAAATGCTCATTGGGCGATGAAAAATGATAATGATGATTGTTATCTTTATATCCTTTTTTTAATAGCATAATTTTCCCCGCAATATATTTAATATAGATTTGCTGTGGCAACAAACTGTCAATACTGTCATTTTAATGTAAAAAGAGGTTTGCGTTTTCTTCTTCTTCTCTTCCTCTTATTGCAGATTGCAGGAGGTTGAAAAAAATGAATATACCTGCTCGTAAAAGAGAACTTGAATACATGACAAGTTGATTGCTTACTACCTGCTGTGTATATATATTATATGCTTAGGTATTTATATTTATCCTTTCTTCAAAATAAATAAAAGTTAGGCATCTCTTGCATGTTGATCATATAACAAAAGTATAGTATATGAACTCCATCCCATATATTTAGCCGTCATTATGATTATGACAGTAATGCAGATAATGTTATTGGTCTGCTGTAGGAAGCAATATACAAAGTAGCATGCTTAATAATAATGTGAATTGATGAGACTTAATGATGGTGATGATAACTAAAAACACATTTTTTTGAAGGGTAGTTAACTTTCAACAAGATGCCTAGCTATCCCTTAAATGTACTGTCAAATTCATTGCGCATTTCGTAGATTTGCGTGTGTATACATTCAAAAGAAATAGCAATAGTAAGTTTGTTTCTAAAATCAATTTTCTTGTTAGGAATTGTTGCAAATGATGCAACTATGTAATGTATGTAGGAAGGAAAATTAACTTGCCTTGTTTTCTAATTATCTTGTTGTTATATATTACTTTGTGCCAATTGTGAGATCACTAGCTAAATTTTCGAAATATATTATAATTATAAGATAGGTAGTACAGCAGTATGAGACGGGTGGGTGTGCATTGGTAGTAGATGGAGTTAAAAGTTGTATTATTTTTTTGTCATTCCCGATTGAAACGAGTAAATCGTGAGCAGTAAGTTGCAGTTTCAAAGTACACGGTGTCTGGAGTAAAAGTACATGTGTCCATCAGAGAAGAACACATTTGCATTTTTATAATGTTATTTTGTGACTTACTTAACTTGAAACCGTGCTAAAAAACTATTATGTAAATCTGCCAAATAATCATAATTTTGCATCTTCAAAAGATGACAGTCCGTTTATCTTTTGAATGAATAATTGGTTTCTTGTTAAAAATGCATGTTCACTCAGTCAGATGATCAATCCCTTTGTTCAAAAAAGCCGGTGGTGGTTTAATGGTCTGGTGGTAGTTAGTGTTTCCACTATTTATATATTGAAAACCATTGTATATATTGCATTGTTGTTACCTTCGAGAGATTTTATATATATCACATCTCACCAATTACTAACCATGGCTGGATACGATAAACGGTATGATCAAAGCCATTAACATGACTGACTTTAGCATGTATGGCTGATCCATTAATATATATCACATCTCACCAATTACTAACCATGGCTGGATACGATAAACGGTATGATCAAAGCCATTAACATGACTGACTTTAGCATGTATGACTGATCCATTAATTGATAATGTCATGTCGCATATTAATCATGGGAAATTGTTAATTTTTCAATGAAATGCACTATCCCATCTGCATTGGTCTATGGGAATTAACTAGCCGTCCGTTAAATAGCTACTTTAAACGACAAGACTTACGTAGTTGTACTTTGTGCAGTTTTCTAATGACAAAAAATAGTTGTGCCTTGTGTGTGTACATCAGTTATCTGAAATATTGATTACAGTAGAGGTGAAGATTGCTCCTTAACAAATAAAAATAAGTATATTCATAAGTAAATTAAAGAAAGACTGATAGGCACGCACACCAACTATCCTGTGTGGTCACAAACATTGCTTGTGACAGTTGTTCACCTGTGGAACTTATTACGAGCAAATTACCTCATTATTATAGGTATCTGCATACCTGTTGCTCCCAAACGCAGCGATTATTATTAGCACACATTTGAGTAGAAGGAAGCTTTACCATGTTTCATGTTGTTGCCGGTAACTTTTATTAATATTACTATTAGATCGTTGCTCAACATCTTTGTATGTGTGTAATGTGTAATAAATAATAATCGCTATTGGTTTAAAAAAAACATAAATGCAACTCCACCAAACCAGATTAATCATCGTTTTATGATCAAAGCTGTTATTGATGATTGGAACTGGATTATCTTCTCTACACGAAACTCTGCAACTCAGTTTTTATTTACGAACATCTAACAATCTGATAAGTAGGCAATTGTTTAAAAACCGCTGGGCGCTGTATCAAACATAGATTTTTGCAAAGTGTTTAATTTGTGCAGATTCAAATAAAAATATTATATGGCATATAAAATAACTCAACCTTACTTTTATTTATTTTTAATTCGAAAGCCAAAAAAATTATACATTATGGTTTTTTGTGTAACTGAGCGAGTTTGCCAAGAATTATTAGTATTGCTGAAAAACCAACTTGTGATTTTTGGGGAAGTTAGTTTTTTTAAAGCAATAAAAAATTATGTTGTATTACCATTCAGCCGGCGTTTCAGGTTCCGTTTATAAATTTTTTTGCAAAAGAGGAAGGAAGTTGTGCAGGAAGGATAATTTTCTGGTCTTATGACTTACCACAAAACCAAGAAGAAATACAAAAAAATGTCGATCTTTATATTCAGCTTTGTATTCAATGGTTTAACAAAAAGGTTATAATAATATCATTCTTATGAATTAAATTGTTAGAAGAAGAATCTTCATTCTCATCTGAATTGGAATGAAACAAGGTAAATACAAAGATGCTGTCTGAGAGTGCATGTAGGCGTGGTAGTAAAGACCATGCAAAGGTCAAGTATCTTTTTTAATGTTTGCTATGCATAAACTACATACTGCACTCAACAGAAATGGCGTGTGTTTTAAGAAACGTGTGGTATTAAATATTATGCAATATTTTTTTTTCATTTTTACTTCACGATGAGTACACATTTCAAGAATAAAGTAAAAGAGAGAGAGAGAGAGATGTTATATGTAAATGTTCATCATCTTGGTGATCACCTACTGCTTGCGATCCGCTGCTATTTTACTTGCAGCTTAATGTTAGGCTAGGTTCAAGGTGAGTTTATAAACTCATTGTTGACGTTTTTTTTTAAACCCGTTGTAATTAATTCATAAAAAGTAATGTTTGACTCTATACCTTCCAACAGTACTTGTGTGCTTGATTCGCTGCACTTCACCTGAAAGGCGACAATAATCATCATCATCATTTCTTTTGAGAAACAATGAGCTGGTCAACAGTGACAAATCATCGGCAATCAGAGAGCGAACAACAATTAGTTCTAGTTTATAAATATTATGTTCATGCATATTTTTAATAGCGTATTTATTAATAGCTCAAGCATACGATGAAGCGTTATTGGTCATCGGTTACCAATTATGATTAATAACGCGGATGGGCTTGGCTGTGACAAAATTAGAAAAGAGGGATAGTCTGCGATCATAGAAAGCGGAAACAATGTTTAGCTGAGTGGTGATCATCATGACGATGACAGTGCATTGTCCGCAAAAAAAAATTTATTTAAAATACTCAAAGGTGGCTGATAAAATATTAGTTTTGTTGGGACATCGTGTACATTACATTGTCAAAAAAATACATCGTAACTCAGAAATAGGTTCTCATTATGAATTGACGTCAAGTTACAAGTGCAGCACATATAAGCACCATCACCACCACCCATTTTGGTTTGATACCTTTCGGTAATATCAATCAGCACGGGAACGGGAGGACTACTCGAGATACAGAAAAAGAAAGAGTAGGTCCGTTTAGTTAAAATGATGGGTTTTTTATAAGATATATGGGCGACGCGCTCAAGATCAGAAATACATAAGAATTGCCTACAAGTTGTAGGCACTGTGTGAAATGATAATGATTGGTGTCGAGGAATGCAAATCAGTGTTTTGGGCGATTGCTAGTTGAACATTGTAATATTGCAAAGCTAAAGCTATAAAGTATTGTATATCATTATTATTAATTATTATTCAGTTTTTGACCACCAACAGCAAACGGGATGATGAATGACGACAGCAAAACGGTGAATATCCCAAGGAATTTATTCTGCGCGGAGGTACATATTTTGTTGCCTCTTGAGTTGCTATTGTAGTAGTTCATAGTTTGCGGTGTCCATTTTTCGCCTGCTTTATAACTTTATCAAAGAAAACGTTGTCATAAGGATCCATCCCTCATATTCAATATTATAATGGGATGCAAATGTAAAGCTGTTGTCTCTTTAAAAAAAACACATTACCCATTCATGATGATGATGATATGTACACATTTTACTTTTACCAGGAAGGAATTTAAAATTATTTCCTGTGTGTGTGAATCTTCTTCATCTTACAATGTGTGTATCTAGGTATCCTGGTGACACTCATTGATCTTCATATACCTACCCAAGAAATAGTTATTTTATTACAGAGAGCTACAAACTCAAAATGCATTACTCATCTTGAATGAATTTTTACTGTTATTAACAATATCACAAAAAGGTTAATTAATTGTTTAAATCCGAACGTTCATTCAACACGCCACTTTGAAACATTTACAACTTAGAGATTATTGTTATGTGCTGCAATCACAATAGTAAAGTGATCCCACCAGAAATCCTGTTTGAAAAGTTGAATGAATTTAAAGAACAAGTATTACGAAAGCATTTAATTTTCACCTTCAGTACAATTTTGTGTGTGTGTGTAGCAAAGCAACCGTATGTTGTTCTGTCTTCATTCACCAACACAAAAACATTTGTGCATTTAATCATCGTACAATAACTTAAAAGTGATATTATACATAAATTATATTGTTATTACAGTACAATAATTTACATCATGCAACCACACATGTGTAAGCAATAAAAACGCCACTCTAGTGTTTAATCTCGTCCATTTAACAAGCCAAATATTTATATGCAGCGATTTATAGAGGTGAGTTTGATGACTGCAATAAATATTTTCGAAATCGAAATTAAAAGTCATCAACAAAAAGTTTGTAGCTTTCTTAGTAAAACAACCAAAAAAAAAAATGCTAAATTTACATGAAAAACTTTTTTTTAAACATTTAACAAAAAATCTTTTATAAATTCTTAAGTACTAAAAGGTGATACATAATAATATTATATGTTTAATGCATTCATGCTTAATGTTTTTAAAAGAAGATTGCTGTATAGGCATTTTAGTTTTTTTGTAGCATGATTGTTTTTATTTACTTGTTGTCTGATTGCTATTTATATATTTTTTTTTAAACTTGTTGTAATCATACCCATTGATGTTATCAGGATCACAATAACAGCAACAAGATGGGAAAAATATATATTCTTCTCGTAGTTGGAATATCAAAGATTTTTTGGTGTACAAAAATATATACACTTACTGATATTTATCGCAACATAAAATTAATTTTATTTTGAATGAGCCATTATATTTTATCTATTTTATCTCTTTTCTGTCGCTATTATTCACCGCAACACCAGATCAGACTGGTTGAAAACGAAGAAAAAAAACTTTAATTTTTTAGCATTTCTATAATTTTCATTTTAGGGTTTATTGCTCACGACGACGAACCAAGGGATTTTTTTTGTTGCACCTTATTATTACGTGTAGCGGAAGAATGACGCTTGTAATTAATTTCGAGTTGTCCGTCTATTCATCTTCAATTTTGCTAAAGCTATGTGTCAATTGATTTTTAATGAAATTTTTGCATGCAAAAGTAACTAACTCTGGTCAGATGCTACTACTCTGTTGCAAAAAGGAATTCTACCTGAATTTTTTTTTCAGCCGTTTTTTTATTACTATTTTGCAAAATGTGGTCTTCTTCTGCTTCTTTGATATACACATTTACGTATTTTTTTGGGGGGGATTTTTATTGTCTTTGCACATCGGAATTCAATTTATTGGCCTTATTCATGATGTTGCTGTGGAGACAAGTATAAAAAAATTGCATTTTGGTACAAACCATATTTTATGGTAAAGAAAAGAAGCATGCGTGGCACATTTAGTAGTAATAGTAGTACTATAGCGCAACATCAACAATAACAGTGAATGAACATATCAGGAAACATCCAAGGAAGATGCCGCGCAATAATTCCTAGCACAAAAATTGGGGCAGCAAAACGGACCGACGACAGGAGGAAAGATGATGGTGTTGGTGATGCGCTCATTGTTCATTCATTCCTATGTACTCATTGTCTTCTTTTTGGACGATGATGATGATGAGGTAGCCAACAAGGAGTGGATAAAGAAGTTGATGAGATTTTTATTTTAAAAAATGTATTGCATTTGCTTGAATTAAATTTCCATTTAGCAAACTTGATCATCAAGCTATCTGTCTACCGACATTAATGATTTACATATTAATATAGAGGCATCTTTGTATAGCGGCCAAGCAAATGAGGATGATTGTGATTTACAAAACAAAGTTGCATTTTGCATTGCACTTTCTTACACACAAAATTCTCTACCTACAATGTACAATGCACATTCATCGTTGTTGCTATAACATCATTTTTTATCATCATTTCATTTTGCTATTTTTAACATCATCTTACGTAAAATAGTACAAATTGTAGTAGTAGTAGTAGTAGTAGTAGTAGCAACGACAGTGGAAACTAACGCATTTTGCTGGCTAGATAATATAATAAGAATATCATTCATGTCATGCGAATGAGTAAGATGCTGCATTTAAAGATATTATATGCGATTCATCTCTGAACATGTGTGGCAGTGGTGGTGGCGGTGATGATGGTGTGTACCTGTTGACGTGCAAAGTCTTTGGTAATACTGCAATATCTATGTAGTGTTGCAGGTTACATTGTATTTAGGGATGGTATGGTAAATATAGGTAACAATATTCATAAGAGAACTGTATAAAAATGTAGCAACTCTCGGCTGAGTTGTTTATATGGGCCTTCTTTTTCACATACAAAAAAATTACTTTACATGCTATTGCTCAGTCATTGGGATTCTCATACAATGATGAGCTATAGAACTGGCGAGAAGAAGAAGAAAAAAAAAATCACCGTTAGCCAAGAAGAGACCCAACAAGTCTTATGTATGCATTTTTGACACAGATTATTGTCGTAGTCGCAAGAAAATGGCAAGGCAAGGGACGTGCTGGTAAATTCCATAACAGCGATCTTTTAACAGATTATTATCAGCAGACGCATGACCAATAGAGACACACACTTACACACTACACACACACACACAATGCATTACTTTTTACGAGGAAATGAGATGCGGCAACGAATGGGAATTCGGGTTTACAGAAATTATTTCAATTTTGAAAAGTATGAAGTTTCATTTTAAATCATGAACGAAACTTTTAAATGTTGATGCAGTAGTGTTGTCATTTTCATGTAATATTTAACTAGAGGCAACCATTTTTTGCGGTAGTTTCTTGCTGGTAGTGCACAAAGTTGGAAAAAACGTAATATGAACTATTTTCAGGTAAACTTTCTGCAGATAAAGCATTTTCTTTACCTGCCTTAATAAATCTTCGGTATGGAAAATCAGATAGCACTAAGCTACGCAATCTGGATCAACACACAATGTACTTTTGTTGCTTTATTGCCACAACCCAAACTGGATAAGCGTTATAAATTTGTAAAAGCCGAATATGTGAATTCATAAAAATTAAATCTTTTTGTCTTAAAAATATATCTTGAAGCAACCTTGTATACTAACCTAACAACACAGAGCCTTCATGGACCATTTGTATTTTTTTTGGGGGGAATCGCCCTTTTCCAGCAGAACCAGATATTCTACGTATATTTTACTTGTAATGAGCCTTGAATTTAATTTGATGTTTTCAGTTAACTTTTTTTGCCTGGTCATTTGATCTTTTACCAGTTACAAATATGTGCACATGCATTCACATGCAGATAACCTTTGTTTTTTCCCTCTTTAGATATTACTTGATTTGTTCAATATCAGCAGAAACGAGGAGGTGTATAAATACTTTTAAAAAATACACTTAATTTCTCTGTTACTCCCATGTCAACACTTGTACTACGAAGGACATTTTGAAGGGTTAAAGAAATCAATTCCTGTGTTGGTATATGATGATATTTATGTCATTCATTGCTTATTAATACAGTACTAAAAAAACAACTAGTGAGTAAGTAGCTTCAAAAAGTTAAGAACATGAAAATAAGTATCAGAGAGCCCCTGAACTAATTTTTGTTTCGCTGGTTACTTGTGTTGTGTACTAAGGTCATGTAAGCAGTCCCAGAACTAATTTTTATTTTAGCTTGAGGCCTAAACACGTTTATATGATAACGCATACTACATAGCGGTCACAAGCAAGCGCTACAAAAAAAAGCGTGTGATATGTGCCACAACACTAGCTCGTCTGGAAAATTTGATGCGACATTTTCACACGAAAAAACCATTTTTATTATCCTGACGACCGTGGTACTCTTTCTGTCTTTAAAAAAACAGTAAATCTGTCAATTCATCATCAAGTAATTATAGCGTGTAAAATATTATATTATAAATATTATATGACATTTGATGCGATAAGTCAAGTCAAGGCATAATTTTTAATGCAAATGAATAATATGTAATAACATCTTCTTTCAAAGAATCTTCTTCTTTTTTCTTCTTCAAAAGCGTCAACTCTGCCTAAATCATAGCAGCAGTAACTTTTTTTTTTAAAGAAGAAGAAGAAGAATTGTGTGCAGGTAGTCAGTCTACAATCTAGAAATTGCCTTATACAACAGACTGACATATTATATACCTACGTACACATAATGAATTTTAATGTCTAATTTTTCCGGTTTTTGTGCCGGTTAATGAAATTTTTTTTTAAACACATATATAATATAATATTCTCCTTTGTAAAAGAAATCAGGTTGTTGTTATTGTTGCAAGGAAAAACGATTCCTTTTTAATTTTTTTTGTGTGGTGTTGGTGGTGGAAGCCAGATGTACTCACTTGCCTAATAGAAGGTAAATGAAATTAAATGGCATCTCTTACAACTTTGCACACACACATACGTACACACAGACAGACAAATATATAAGCTTTTAGAACGAAGAAGATACGTCATCTAGGTTACCTTCCTTGCAACCTAACAAGATAATAAGTAAACATTGTGTATATTTTCTGTATCTTTCTGCCTGTTGCATGCATGTTTAAAAAATAAAATAAAAGCAGCATTACATATTTGTAGAGGGAGATGTTGATACCTAACAAACAGCAGGCTCTTCTGCAATAAAATTACTGCAAGCAAACAAACAAATCTTTTAAATCGACGACGTGAAGAATTCATGTCATGCAAGACTCACAATATCATCATCAGCAGCAGCAGCAGCGGTACACTTGTTGCACGTAATGCAAATGTAAATGTATGAGCGTAAAATCCTCATACCATAATAATAATAATATTATACAAGTGGCTTAACAAAATACATATATAGGAGAGCGTAGCAAAATAAAAGTACTATCTCACCGCTGCCGCCACCACCACCACCTTCTCTCCTTGACTTTGTCTACCTGACAATTTGCAACCCGGCCTTTTTAGCATACCAGGCTACTACCATAATAATAATAATAATCGTTCCTCCTAAAAGCAGTCTCTATGTTGACTTACTTGCAACAAGCTGTTAGTGTTACTATTCTTCAGCAACAGCAAGCAGCAAATGTGCAAAACTGAGAGCATGAGAGTGAGAGAGGAAAAAGGAATCTTTCATTTCTTTTCTTGCTTACTATTACTTCACCTTTCTTGTATGATGCTGCTGATTTGTTACAAGTTGTATATATAAAAGCAACAAAACCAGCACACATTGATTAGGATGAAATTATTATTACTACTACTACTACCATACCACCATCATCAGTAACCAAAATAAGAATCATAATGATGATAAGTGTATTACATAGTCAATGTACTAGTACGTATATATTATGTCTATGTAATAATAATCGAAGTGATACTCTGCTGCTCTCTGCTAAACTTGAGTTGTGCTGGTGCTGCTGCACAAACTTTTTTTACACTGCGTTTTTTAGTCTTTCTTTGCAAAAAAAAAAGACAAGTGCCTGTCTGACTGTGTGTGCCTCCCTATGTAATGATCATCAAAGCTACTTCTTTTTTTACGCTACGACGAAGATTAAGATGCTCTGTTACAACTAAATAATACTTAGTAATACTACTACTACTACTACTACTACCGCCACCACTTCTACTACTACTACCCGCACACAGCAACAAAACATTACTGTAAAATCACTGCTACACTCAAGTCAAGTGAGCAGTAGTAGTAGTTAATAGTAGTCAAGTTTAGTACACGCACACACACACACATACGTACGTACACGTACCATACGTTGGTCATATTAGCTTAGCACGCTGCTGCTGCTGCTGCTAGATTGCTGTTTTGTTGCATTGGTTTGTAAAGAGATTGATTGCGGAGAGGAGTTGAAAAAGAAAAAAGGAGAAAGAGAGAATAAAAAAAATATGTGTTAGGTCCTCTAGGGTGTTATTGACCTTTATCTTTCATTTTGATGTGTAAGGAAACATTTTCCCATCACTTGCTCAAAACGCAACCTATACCACACACTTCACTTCTTCTTCGTCTGCCCCTCTTATTTCGTCTTCTTCTTTTATAATACACAGTTATCTATCTCCTCTCTATCATTGTGCTATTATTGCATTGAATTATTGGATTCATCGTCTTCTTGGACGATTAATGATGTAGTAATTCGCAATATTGAGTATAGGTAGATATAGCTACCTATATACATGTACAAGCTATCATCATCAATAACAAAAAATTGTTTTACATCACCTTCAACTCTGATTATTCTGTAATCACTTATTATTTTATTACTATTACTTACTATTATCCCCTACCACCAAGTTGTATCGAAGACATGATTTAACTGCTCTCCTGTTCTATGCATGGATGGAGGTAATATGGTAATTTAAATGTAAAAATCATTGAGGCATGTAATATGCTCGTCGTGCAATCCAACACTGTAACAACGCCAGCAATGGCGATGGTGATGATGATGACAGTGATGATGATGACGGTACTTGCTACACTTCATTACTTTACTTCTTTTTTTTAAATTTAGATTATCAGACTACTTTTTTATTACTGTCGACGGCGGTATACTTTATTCGTATACATAATTATTATTTTATCATGAGTATAGTTGCGTTTCATCATCATTCATCATACTTTATGCTCTGGCGTATATGAAATATATAGCACAAGATTAGAAAAGTAGAGAGATAATCCAGCTTCAAAGTCACAATTTGGTATGTGTGACTTGCGGCGGAGCAGATAAGAAAAGAAGTTGTGAAGATAAAAATGCAAATGGGAATGGCGCATAAGTTCTTGAGTTAAAGCAATGTATGCAACGCAAAAAAAAACCGACTTTAAGGATAAATATATTCAACTGAAGAAAGTGTAAAAGATAAATTGAAGGAGTTTTCATCCGATTTAGCTGATACATCACGATGCAATGCTAAATGCAAACCTATACATATAATATATTATATTGCATGTGTGTATGTTGCAAACTCTACTTTAAATCTTACGCTCATATTGGGTTTTCATGTTTCTGATATTTTTTATTTAAAAAAAAACGGAAAGGAAAAGTTTGCAACTAAAAGGGAATTAGATTATGTAAGGGTTGCATATTAATTTTTGTTATAATAACTAAAAAGAGTTGTACTAATTTGATTGCATTCAATTTAATTTAATTTTTCAACCACAGAGAGCATAACAGCATATTAGAACATACTATCTACTTAGATAATAATAATAATAAGTACATCCATCCATCCATTCTTATCTCATGTGGGTAGGCACATTGTAGCAAATGAAAAAGGTACGTGCTAAAAAGTTTTTGGGGTATGATCTCATGATCACCTACGGCCTCAAATCTAAAAAAAACTATTATACTCTTTTGCAATAAGAAGATTTGTATTTAATTTTGTGGATAAATTGTGTGTTGTATAGTCTGCTAGAGTAATGGTAATTGTGAGGAAACACTGATGATTTCGTTGCTTTACTTACTTTTAAAACAAAATCAATGAATATATATATCTCTTTTTGCGATTTGGTTGACGTAAGTTGCACTAGAGCAAATAAATGTTTTTTTAGCGTGCTAAAGAAACCAGCAGCTTCCGTGATTCTCTTTTATATTTTACTTTATTTGCTGAACTTGGCTGTTGCAGCTGCTGTTAGATGATAATATACTATGATGATGATGATGATGATGATGTAATGAAACTTGGCGATAATGAAATGAAAAGCATTGCAAATTAAGTATTACTACATGATGTGCATATGTGTTAAATAATAAAGATTATTAATATGAGTACTTTGTGTGTGTGTGTGTGTGTGTGTGTGCATGTGAAGTGTGCATAAATAGACCGTGAATGAATGTATAAAAAAAATCTTCATTTAAAAACTTGCCCACATTGTTAACTGGCGGAAACAAAATACATTATTATAATATTATACGTCCACTTTCATGTTTTCCAATTTGTTCAATGTTGTTTTCCTATCGGTTTACACGCTGACGATTAAATACGGAGGTTTTACAATCTTGACCAGAAAACCCTGACCCGAACATTTTTTTCTTGTGTACGTATGTATGTAGCTACTTTTTGTACCAGGTAGTTATAAATAGTCCCTTACGATAAATGTCATAATGATTATAAGATTATAAGGAATGATATTTTCATTAACTTGTATACCTAGTCACCGTCACAGTTTGTTTATATGAGCAAGCATACCTACATAGGTACATAGATGTGTGAAATCAACTCTTTTGTAAAAAAAATAATAATAATAAGTGCAAGATGAATCACACCACTGAACTAATTATTAACTCACCAGAGTGACCATTATACACATCTTATTTTTTTGGGAGAGCTTGTTTACGCCGTAAACATTTTACTGTCTTTGAAATGCATGTTTGTGGACTGTGTAAATTTAATGGAGCACACACAACAGTTTTATCGGTTTCTGTCATGTACCACTCTTTGTTGCGTAGCATCATCATCATCATCATCAAATTCCTTGTTTGTGCACATACAACAACCAAAAGGCAACTTGAAATAGAGAATACTTAAACTTAATGCTCATCTTCCTCATTATATTTTTTTCTCGCTATTATCATGCACACCGAACCGAAATTGTGTCGTTCATTCGTACTCTCTCTCTTCTCTCTCTCACTGGCAGGCATATAGTAGACTTGGCGCAAGGAGAGAGAGATGTCTTTGCAACAAACTTAAACTGATGATATGAAGATGATGATGATGATGATGCTTACGTCAGTCAGCTTCAGTCATTTTTTTGGTAGTCAGTAGTACTACTATTACTACAACCACCACTATTACTACTACTACTAGTAAAACTACTTTTGTTCAATAATGGGAATGGCAAGATGCCTTAAAAAATGCAGTGAGTGTGTGTGTCTCTCTCTCACTCACTATCTCTCTCTCTCAGTGTGTCTCTAAAAAAGTTGAAGAAAAACCTGCTTCAACATCTTCTCTTCACTCACTCACTCTCTGCATCCTTTTAAAAGTCATCTCTTGTACTTCCATTCCAAGTTTACTTTTTTCACGTACAGTTATTTGCCAAGTTGACTGGTTTCTATCTCTTCTTCTGCCTTAATGCCAACTCAATATATACATACAAGTTACAACAATGTTCAATGCAAGTTATGTATAATATGCATGTGATTGTTGCTTGACTCTTCTACTTTTTGGTGGTGGTTGGTTACGTTGTTGGTTTGTACTGCCGAAATTGTTGACTTGGCTACTACACTACGACTACTACCAACCAACCAACAAACAAGCAACTCTACATATTTGTAATATGCCCACAAAAAGCAAGGTAAATATTATAATATTATGTTTCATATATGAGCTTCTTGCAGTTGGGCCATCTCTCCTTCGTCATAATAATATCGTCGTAAAGTAGCAGTAGCAATGAAGGGACTCAGCCAGCCAGAAAGGAAGGAAAAAAGATGAGATCTTTTGAATGGTCATTCATTTTATTGTATGCTTACTTCTTTCTATATTTAGTACACCTTCATATTTTTGATAACATGAAATATGCATTCTCTTGCTTACGGGTATTATTATTAATAATAAAAATAATAAGTTGCATTATTTTCATTTCATAATTCACAAGAAAAGTACAGAACAAACAAGTACATAAGGAACAAGGAGAAGACTAAATAATATCATCATCACTCAACTCGTATGAGTTTTACAGGAAAATAAAATTAATTAGTAAAAAAATGCTTCATACAATCAAAGTAGCATTCCCAAATTGGAGTTTAAAAAAGACTAAAAATAATAAAATGTTTCTACCTTAGTGCAATTGTCATACTCCATTGTTCTAGTGTTTTTTTGATGAAACACGCTTCTAATTCTACGATAAAGTTAGTACACATTTCAATGTCGCCTAAATTGTGTATTTTTGGTATAATTTTTTTTAAATATTTTTTTGGACAGCGTTGCGTTGAAATCTCTGAAACAAAATTCAAATTAACAATAATTTATGTGTGCAAAATGGAAATAGTGCTGAAATTATGAATGAACGGAACAGAAATGCGTTTTTATGAATGTACCTATATGTATGAATTTATGCGTATGAGTTGCGTAGTAGGTTTGGGGGCCGAACAGTGGTTTAAAAATTCACTGTTTCGTTACATGTCAAACATGTTGAGCGATGAAAAAAGTTGAATGAAGTCTCGACTGCATTATTCCTCATCTGCGAAACAGTTATGTACAATATGCATATCTTCTGCAGTCGGCTCCGTTTTATGAGCCAACTAAAGTATATAGACAAAGGAAATTATTTTTGTAATATAGTAACCTTCTCAATAGCATATCGGAAAAGGGGCCCTTTTGGAAGGTTTAGAAAAAGTTTACAGATTTGGCTTTCATGCCAAAATGTCTACTGACTATCTTTAATCATCATGATGATAAATATTCATGATGACACTTCCAGATTCAAAATATATCCTTCTTTTGTTTAAGATTCGTTATTATATTTTAGTTTTGTGCATAGCTCGTAATTCAATTCATGGTGAAACATTATTATGATTATAAATTAATTTCAACATTGAATGCATACAATAATTTTTTTTCTTTTTGTTTATTACAGATATTTATGTACAACGAGACACACAAAACTGAGGACTGCAGAAAAAGTCATTCTTCTAAATTTTTATACGAGCGTGTGATGGAGGCCACTTGGAAATTGTCATCTGCCCGAATCTGTAACTACCCTATTTTTGTTTAAACGACCCTTATACGCAACAGATTTATTGGAGAAAGAAGAAATCAAAATATTATTATTACACAAGACAATCGACATCATCGTCGACATCATCATCAATTATCTGAAAGTTTTTTTTTTCGTTTCGCCAATGCAATGGTGTCATTTTAAATAATGTATTAAGGAACATTTGTACTTTATACTTTATAATTATTATAATAATAGTTAATTAATTATATTTATTATTCCCTTAAAAATGTTCTTTTACAAGTTGACTATACGTACTTAGTTTTATAATATATACAAGTAGTAAAAATATACACTTATTAAGTATTGTACTAAAATCTTTGAATAGACAAAAAGAGTTGTGTGTTGTCGTTGTTGTTATTCTGAGTAAACTAACTGAAAACTGGGCTGATAAATATGTGTGAAACTTTCTTGCTACTATATATACACACACATTTATATACAAAATATTTTAGAATGAGTAAATCTTAGGGATCCAAATGTGTAATTAAAAAATGAATGACACATATAAGAAATTATAAAGTATAGAGACCTACGTACGTAACGTGAAGGAATATAAAATATTATCCAAGCAAAAACGCGTAGCTGTGCGGAAAATAAGACTGCAATATTATGCCATCTAGTAGAAAACAAAGAAAAAATAAACTTGATGTTAATTGACAATCAACTTTTGTTATTAAGCATTAGCGTTAGTTTCCAGTTTTTGAAAGACACTCTTTAAAGCTGTAAATAATTTTGCATGATAGACAAGGCTAAAAAGAAGAATTTATCCATTTACTGCTATCAAATGGTCCTTTTTTTCTAGAAACATTTCCAAATAAATTTACTTTTATGTTTTGGGGTATATCCAAAAAAAGAAACGATATTTATAACGTTTTTTTGTTGCCTGTGCAGTATTTAGCCTTGTCTGTAGAACAAAAAAAAGAATAAATTTATATGCTTCCAGTTGTTATTAAAGTAGAAATACTCCTATATTATCTATGAAAAACATAATATAATAATAATATACTGAAAGTTTTGAAAACACAGTTTTTCTACTTATTTCAGCGAAACAGTTAAAACGGTGCAATACATTTCCAATAAAAATAAATAAATAAATTGGAATCATTTTTTAGATATGCTCAAGTTATTATTATAAGTTTTTCTTCCGTAATGTTATTAAATACGCTAATATCTTCATGTGATGCAATATATACAATTTGGATGCTGCAAGTTAAATTTACTATACTCCTTTGTTTAAAGCAAAAGTAATAAGGAGCTCTGCTGCTACATAAATAAAACTACGCGCAAATTATTATACTAATTGTGTGTGCGTGTCCTTCTGTTAGCTATGCATTGTCCTCTCTTTTTTTCAAATTTTTTTTTATCCCAATCTGATCCAGCATGTATGTAGCTTCAACAAATCCAACGAATTTGAGTTGTAAAGTTGTAACGATATAGAGGCTGTTCAGCACAAGAAATGCACCTATAATACTTAATTAATTATGATTTTTTTTACCCTGCAGTAATCAATCATAGAAATCTAAATTGGAAAATAAATAACAGTTTAAAAGAACATATATGTATAGCACTTTAATGAGTTTATATACATTATGCACTTGTTAGCGAAAGTAATATTAAAAAGAGTGCAGACAGACAGACAGAATCCTAAATAGCTTTTTTTTTGTTATTTTTAATCGGTTTTTTCCCTCTCTCGTTGTTAGGATGAGAGGATGGAACTGCTAACTTGTTTCGTCTTTTAGTTTCATTACTATTATAATCATTTGAAACCCAGTTTGTATTAGGCTTTCTTAAAGAATTATAATAATATATTATGCGAACGAATATATAAATAATATCAAGATAAATATTTTCAAGGTATTATATATATTTGTTTGCCGTTTAGTTAAACAAAAGCACAATAGAGACAAATTAATCCGCAATACGGGACTTGATTTAAGAAAAGAAAAAAGCTGCAATGACTGTTAAATGTTAATTAGTTTACTAGTAAATGAGGGTATAAAAAATCGTGCGAAGTATAAAATAATACGACAACCTCCTTCAATACACATTATTATGTTAAATTTTAAGAATAAAATACATATACCTATATTACTTAATAATTATAATAAATAATTTCATTTTTTTTTAGTTTAATATTAAGTTCCACAGTTTAAAGAAAAGAATATATAAATAATATATATACATACATATATATATTTACTTGTGTAAATACATACATAACAATTTAAAAAAAGAAGCAAACACTTATTGCTCCTACACACACACATACACACTCGGATTGTTCTTTAAAACATGTGAAACGCATGGAATGATGTGCCATTTTTACTGTCGTTTAAATAATTTATACTATTATTATTACGTAGCTACTGAAACGTACTTTAGTGTAGCATAAAAAATGAATAAATAAATAAATATATATATATATTTACATAGTTTAATTAATTGATAGAGATTCCAAGCCTGTAAGTAAATTTTGTATTGTTTTTTCTCCTTTTTTTGTGCTAGATGTAGAGAAAAAATAAATAGAATAGTAAATGAATTGCATCAAGTTAAAAATAATAATAATAATAAAAAATTATTATTATTATAATAAAATATTACAGAAAGTTTAACATTTTAACTGTAAGTTCAATTATTGATTTATAAATGTAAAAATAATATTAACTATATATGAATACATATATAATATGTATTTAATGTAACTGACGAAACGGACGGTTCCATAATACTTCTTTGATGTAGTGCAACTATATATATAAATATAAATGAACTAGTTTTCAATAATTACAAAGTTAGGTAATATTATAATATATAGGAAACATGCATGCGTACTTATAGTAGGCATGGTGAAAAAAAAAAAAAAAAATATTGTGGATGGATTGTTCGTTTCTGTCAAATTTGCGTTATTATATACATATACATACATATATATATATTAAATGTGTAATGTGAATTCGCATATACTCAAATCTAATTCATGCTAATAAGAAAACATTTTGATGATATTTTTAAACGACCAAGTTTAGCACACATTGAATAAATAAAAGTTAACAAACATCGAAAATGTTTGGAAGTCTGGTTCATAATTTTACTTATTTAGTTTCATATCTCATGGCAATGCATTTTTTTTGTCTTAATTGCATGCACCCTCTATATTTATAAAACTATTCCTGTACCCAAAGAATTAATATTACTGACATTTATGTCTTCCAAACAAATTGTGATTCATTGCTTTGATGACGTACAACGTTCCAGAAAAGGAAAGGTCATATATGTAAAGGATTGAAAAATGTCCTTGTTTTTTGTTCCTCCGAGAGCTGGATGTGCACAAAAAAAAATATCCTTCCAGTACCGCTCGCAAGAAATTTTGGCTAATAAATTTAACTGTATTCCTTCATAACCAGAGATCTCGAAGTGACACTCGAATCTCGAATCTGATACGTTTAAACACTTTAATAAAGAATACAATACAATACACAAAATTTGGTTATAACAGTTAGATGCCCATAAAGTCGGTACAAAGTGACAAATGCCTAGCACAATATTTTTAAGAAGTAAATCATTGCAACTTATTTCGCATTCCCTATTGTAAATAAGCTGGTACCGAAATCTTGGAGAGTGTGATATTATTTTTTATGGTCGGAATATAAACCAGGAACAATTAAAATTGGAAGCTGGCGTGTATTGAATTGAATTGAGTTTTATTAACCAAGTGTTCCAATGTTTCAGTCAATGCATTCTGATATTCTGAAACAAAGTAATCTGCATATAAACGAAATTGGCCTTGATAATTATGAGATTGATGTAGCTGGTAGACTTTTTTGGCAGCTTGATTGATGAAGGAGTGCCGAGATTAATGTTTCCAGTATGCAAGAAAACACAATTGCCAAGGTAATAATCATAATAATAATAATTGAGTATATTTGTCACATGTCACATAATATAAATTTGGAGGCGTTTCACACCATTGACATTGGTACAGGATAATTGCCCTAAATTCAACGATGATTACTAAATAGGTTACCGACATTGAGTCATTATTTAATTTAAGTGTTTAGTACATTTTTTTGACACATTGTCAATACAAGAAGCACATAAATCTTTCATATCATTATCAATTATATTTTGGACATATTTTGTGTTTAGCAAACTTAAAATATAGTTTTACGGCAGCAGCGAATGTTTCTTTGTTTGTTAGGCATTAGATGTTACTTATATTGGAAGTTTGAGCCATTTTAGCTTTATATTTCATCATTAGCTTACTCCAGTTACTATATTAGTTTTCAAAGGCAAGATCGTTCCATATATTTCAAATATGGAGAAGCGTGGCATATATCACTCCGGAGATATGCGGTTCTCTCTCTGATTATTATGTCATTACATAAACGTTGAAGGTTTATATTGAACATTTTATTATATACCACAAGCGAAAATGTTCTCAGAAATTTTAATGTGGTAATCAGACAAGAAGAAGAAATGGCATCGTAAGTTTGTGGAAATTAACGAGTACGACAAAACGAAGAAATAAAAATAAGCCGTTATGTTGTGTATTTGTACAGTAAGGTAGAAGTATAAGTTGTTGGAAAGGTATTTGTTTTTCTATATCCAAATTACGTATTATACACATTTAGTACAGGGCATTGATGTAACAACCATAAGAAAATGTTACAATAAAATCACATAAAATACGTCCATTAATATGTTATTCAACGAGTCAATTTAGTGTACGATTTAATCTGCACATCCGACAATTGTTTCAAGTCGCCTAAAAAGGACAAAGATACACAGATACGGATACAGAAAAAAATAGTACACCGAAAGGGAATATTAAAATGTATTGTTCAACGTTCAAAGAAAATTTCAATTTGAATGGTATTCCAGAGGTGTACTTTTGGAAATCGCAGGTAAACATGCAGGACTTTTCCATTTTTTTCACTAATTAGCAATAGACTCCGGTGCTCTTCTCCCGTTGAAAACATGATACTTACAAAAAATCCGGTTGTTGAACGTACATCTGTTTTTTTTGTTGGTTTCAGTTTGAAAATTTTAACCCGTATAACATTCACACGCCCGTATCTCTGTTGTATGTGACGTACAGATTTTTGTATATGTGCTGGTTTGTCTTAACCCTTATTGTCAATTTCACGTGCCACACAATTGGAGACGAGTTTTATCTAATTTACTTAACAAGCCAGTCCACCTGCATTCAACTCTTCTATTCTACCCTCTACTTTGGGTACACAGCCTGGAAAAAATGTAAAAAGAACGATGACATTTGTACTTCTGAAGATAATCCTCTTCCCCTTATTACAAAGTTGTTGTGGATTCTTATGAGTGTTGTGCATAGTGTTCCGCTCATAGTCTCTCTGGTGTACTGGGCTTTTTTATCACACAGTTAATCAATGCAAAATTCTCTATCACAAACCATTTTTTATGATCTGTCGCATATTATATTTTGTAACTCATTGTAATTTTAATTTTTTTATTATTATTGTTACGTAATCAGATAGAGAAAGTTTCGAGAAGGAATGCCGATTCACAAGAAATCACTTTGTACACTCCTTCAATTCGGGTGCTGCTATTATGGACTCACTAATCGTTTCAGCTCCTGCCAGATTTACACACTGTCTTTTCCCCATCGGCATGGCCGTCTGGTACACACTGTTTTCGTATGCATCTCATTTGAAATATTTATTAATTCCTGTTTATAGTTACAACAAATTAGTGATAAAAAACAAGAATTTTGAAGGTAAGGGTTTTTTGCGGAATTTCCCATACAGAATAATGTACGAAATTTTCGGCGGACCCCTTCCAGAAGAGGAACCTTATATTTATAGCATTTTGCATTGGAGAAGCGACGAGGGTCCAGTGGGGGCTCTAGTTACAGCCTTGGGAGCAATGATTGGAGTTTTTCTTGCATTTGTAATATTTCGTTGGGGTTTACATCATTTAAAATTGGTCGTGTGTGCATACATGAAGATAGGCCCACAACAACACCTACCAGCATCACATCAAACATTACCAAGTACTGGTATCCAAGTACCTGCCATGGACAAATCTATGCCAACAAATGTGCAAATGATGAAGTCACTTTCGTCGGAACGTTCGCCATTGGTGGATGAAGCCTTCACACCCCAATAGCCAAGGGGCCACCAGAACTTCAAAATGAACTTCATGACTGGATTCATTATGCCAAAAAAATAATTTTCTATTGGGAGTACAGAGTATACATTGTGTGTATTTAATTACATATGTATGCACCCATGACGAAGTATGTATGTACGAGGGACAAACAATATATTCCCGCCAGACTTTCGACGACGATAATAGCAAATGTAGTGCATGAATGTTTTTGATCTGCATATAAATAGATAGATACGAGTCTCTTTGTAAAAAGTTCTTGGGTCCGGAATAAAAATTCAAATTTTTTCACGTTTACTGTAATGCTAAAAGATTCCTCATTCAAAGGACATTTCTAGTACTTTAATGAGACAAGGACTAAAAACAGTTGTTTGGGGAATATGCAACAACGTCTCGTGCAATACCAAACTTCTTCAAAAGGTACGCAAGTGTCGAGAAAGCATTAGAAAACAATCCTGTGACACGGGAAACCAAAAGCTCAATTGAAATACAGAGTGCAAGCAAGCCAAAAAACTGTGAGCATTTTATCACAGGTCAAGACTTTTTTATCAGTCAAATTGTTACCGGAGATGAAACATGCCTTCATCTTGATGAATTTGACGAAGTGTCAGTCATAAAATATAGTTGGAACCTGTTTCCCGGCGTATCTTAAAAGTCATACAAAAACGTTTGAATTTTGAATTTCTTGAATTTTTCGCCGGACCCATGAACTTTTTACAAAGAGAACAATATGGTACAACCAGCATACCATTCGATAGAGGAAACTCGTATCTATCTATTGATTTGCAGATCAAAAACATTCATGCACTACATTTGCTATTAGCGTCGTCGAAAGTCTGGGGGGAATATATTGTTCGTCCCTCGTATTACGCAAACAGGGAAATTACATTAATATAATCATAAGGTCTTCATCATTAAAGCAAGACATAAAAACACGTATTTGTTTTCTGGAATTTTGATTATTAAAAAAATCTTTCTAGTTACTTTAAATTCTGGACATATTGGAGGAAATCTCTAATAAATCCCTTTGCAAAAGTTTCTATTTTAGATGCTTTCATACAAACTTTGAAAAGTACATTCACTTTGTAAAGTTATTGCATGAATGAGTTTCTGTAATTATTATTATGGTTAAAGCTAACGGCGAAAGCAAATTGACAAGGAGCAAATTACTATTTTGGCCATGTAACGGGCACAGTTTTTGTTTTCTTTGATGATACATAAAATGCGTACCTAGTAGGTACTACTACCTACATTACAAGCCACATATTTTTTTTTTGCTAAAAAAAACCACAACGAGAAAGGAAAAACTTACGGAAATTTCAATGATATTATTATTGCTTTTGTAGCATTTGACTTAGGTTTAACTACAAAAAACACAGCTAGGTCCAAATACTTTTACTAATTTTCTTTGTTGTATCATGTTGCATCTTTTATTTTCAGCACTGCAATCTAATCTTTTGCGCATTAGGTACTTATGTAAGATAAGTGATAATAATTTCATACTTAAGTAATCGTTTTTTTTTCTTCTACGCTTTAACTGCATTCGTAATAGAGTTTTTATTAGCAGCAGCCAGCATAGCAGCATCTCACAATCAGTAAAAGACGACATCCGGATGTGTTGCGAGGATGCATGAGTCCTCTCAACACATTGGACTCTTTTTTTGCTTTTATTGCTGTACAAAACGTCTTTAAGTTACAATCCGTATCAAAGGGTGTTACATTTTTTAACGCTATCAAGGCTCTAATAATGATATCAATTAGATTATCACAATCATGATCTCCAGCGACCATAACAGATTCACCACAACATGTTACAGACATACTGAGTGAATGACAACATTAAAAAAAGAGTCTCAGTCAGTCAGCAGCGGCGGCAGCAGCAGCAGCCAGGTAAATAAGATTATATGCACTATTTATAAAAATAAATGCATAACAAAAGACATAAAAACGGGGGTTTCAAATAGGAAGACAAACCTTTTTCGTGCTTAACTGCCTGCTCACCCAAGCACATCGAATTTATCTTCTTCTTTTTTTCAGGTTTGTATATCATGATCATGATGAGTAATAATATTATGTACATACAAACATGCGTCAGTTGAGTTGAGGCCCTTCGTTATTTCCTTTTTTGGGATACTATTTCGTGTAAAAATTAAAAGAATTATTATTAGTATATTGGCATTTTTTTGATCTGTTATTGTGTTGTCTACACAGTGCGGTGCATGTGTAGTTGTACATATCAAATTAGCAACGGAAAATCGAAAATAATGTGTTATCTTTTTGCTAAAATGATTCGCAATGAACAATTGCTATATTTCGTTTATTAAAAAAAAGTTTGTTAGACACAACAAATAAACCATATATATTTTTTTACCTAAAAAAAGGAAATGAAGAATATTTATTAATTAAAGCTTATTGTGTATACGTGATAATGGTACGCGTGCACTAATAACCGCAGTTTATTGGTTATCTTATAAATGCATATAAAAAAGCATGTGTGTAGACGTGCAGACGCGAGATATTCTTAAGCATTCTCATTTTCTTTTCGCGTACTATTCAAAATGTGTGTAAAAGAAGGTAAAAAGAATAATATTTTAATAATAATTTTGTAGCAGCCGGTTTAATAAAAACTAAAACCAAATCGTAATAATATATCTTTATATTTGTAATCTCGGTAATTTACACATCTACCATCATCATCATCATCAACTAATTCAACCAATAATTTAATACATTTTGCACATTTTTTTGTACCCAAAAGATAATCCAAGTCCAAGTTGATCATCAGTTTCACTTACGGCCTGATGATTTCAATCTATTATCATTATTATATGATGGGATAATTATTAAAAGTTGATGTAGGGTAGTGTAAGTACATCAATAATTTACTAGAAAATCATCTTCAAATCTCAAATTACAAATTAACGAAAATACAGGCACATACTACTACCATAGATCATCATCATCATAGCGTATACCTGCGTATAAGATTTTCTTGTTAAAGTTTTTGTACTTTCATGGCATAATGCTATTCATTAACTGTTTAGTAATCTCACTAGATGAATACAAACAAGGTTAATACGCATTTGCACATACCTTTAACCATACCATAGTAATAATAAAAAATATAAGCTTTTCATTGTAATCCCTCCCACGCATCTATGTAGTTCACAGTTCATGGTCAGCACAAAAAAATATACGTAATAGTAATAATAATGGTAACACTTTTAGCTTTAAAAAAATTGATACAGTTTATATATATTTTTATTCTTTTACAAGGTACTAATGAATACATATGTCTATACATGTCTCTCTATATACATTTGTGTATGCTCGCTATACTCTGAAACCTGTGAAATGCAGTATTTTTAATCATTATCACACGTTTTCATTATTTTTATTATTATTATTAAATAGTTAAAGTTGGTGTATTTCGGTGATATCAAATTGTAGAAAGGCAGACTTCTTTTCTATGCAAAGCAATCTGTGTCTTTCCTAATTTTTTATTTCTTGCTATATGTTTACCTGGTTTGTTGAGTTATTAGGGGAAAAAGCATATATGTATACATAGTGTATACATATTTATAATATATGTATTCATTCAATTCATAGTTTAAACAAAGTTGAATGAATCTTTTCACTCAAAGGCTCCTCACGTTGCACGTTTGACGTTGCTCTTTTTATATTATTTATTTTCATTCTTCATAAGTTTCCGTTGTTTGTTGCCATTTGCACCGTAAACTAACAACACGCATTATTAGTGAGTTCTTCTTAAAATGCAAGAAGAGCAAAAATAAATAAAAATACAGCCATAAAGTATATATGTATAACAATTGAATGTTCATATATATTTTGTAAAAAAATACGAATAGTGAGTAATTGAATAAAAGAAGAAAAGAGAAAAAAACAACAAGTCTGAAAATTTCACGGATAGTTTGTTGGCTTGTTGTCGAAGAATTCTTTGCATTCACCATTGTGCGCGGATATAATGTATAACCACCATCATCGCTCTCAAACACTTCTATTGTTTTCTACAAATAAATAAAAGATAAAACAATTTGTAGTTATTGCTTTGCAATTGTTTTAGTTGTGTGTAGGTGGATTTTTTGTGTGTGAGTTGAGCAATTGTAAATTATTGTTTTGTTTGTCAGTTAGCTCGGATTGATACACTAAACCTGGAATCCTATAATCTTTAATCCTAAGAGTAAATGTTGTTGGTATAAAGTAAGTAGAGAGGAAGTATACATTTTTATTACCATTTTTTTTTCGTTTCACCGGTGTGTCAAACTAATTTGGTAATAAACAAATATTGTGTAATTAGTTATTTTGCCGCTAACCAACAACACAAGTGAAATCAAAACTTATTAGCGAATGCACAAATGAATTTGTTTTATGTACTTCGCCTTACCTGCCAATTGGAGAAGTAAACCAGGACTTGGTTCAAAATATTAAAAATATTTTCATATTGAGTGAGGTTGCTTTTGTGGCGCGTCAGTGACTGACTGTCATACTAACTCGCGCGCGCAAGAGCGGTGGTTTATTTATTAAAACTATAAATACTACATTTGAGTGTGTGTGAATGTATGTATGTATGTGGTGGGAGGGTTTTTATACAATATTTTTTGTTGTTCAAGTCCTCATTTCAAAAGTGGTGTCGTTCTTGAATAAACGAAAAAAATTATAATGTGAGCCGAGTTTTCTTTTAAATATAAAAATTGTGCATGCTGCTACCCGCAAGACAGCAGGCGTCAAACGTGTGAAATCTCTAGGTTTTATTTCAATGAGCAGATAATGGAAAATTTTTATTTGAAATGACGACGGAGCTCAACTGGACATATCGTTTGAATAAAAAAGTGTAAAAACTTGGTTAATTAGTTTCTCGACGGATCCATAGTTACGGTCTCAAAATCGACATACATACGTATGTTTGCGAATTGCATCGACATTTTTTTCCCTTGCTTGCAGTCCAAAGGCAATCAGTGTGAAAATTAATTACATACCACGAAAGTGTAATGAATGCAACAAGTCTTGTCGTCCAAGTGTGAGATCTTCATTGTGACGCTATATATTTACATGTGAGCGGTATCCCATGAAATGTGACAGGCAACAAAGGACCTGAAAATGCATACATATGTCATCGTGCATGCAGAAATAGATGACAGTGTGGATCAGTGTGGCGTTAGTTCCCGTTTCTTTTCAAACTACAAAGGAACACAGTGGTTTTAGCATCCGTCATTTAATTTAAAAAAAAATATTTTTTTCAATTTATTTTTTCGAAAACGTAGTTGGAACAATATACAACATATTATTTGCAATACGTCTCATTTCCTTTTGTTTAAAAAAAGGTGGATAATAATAACTGATTGAGCTATATGATTATTTAAATATTTCAATTAAAATATTTTCAGTTTTTCACGCATAGCCATTATTATTATTATTATACAACTTTTATCGCCAAAAGTAGAATACTGCGAGCTAAAAGGGAATTTCACGGATCCTTCAGCAAAGGAAACAGATCATCTACAAGTAAACCAAGGTAATTATATACCGTATTGAATATTTTTTTAATGTATTTGTTTAAAGTAAATATTAAGCTATTACCAATGTGTATAAGAATATTGCTATAATTTAAATATTGAGGCTTTTCTTTGCTACTAGAGTGTGAATTTACCAATACTAGTATACGTATATATATGTCCATTCTACATATCACATACATTTATATGAATACATGTGTCGAAGAAAGAGTGAAGAAAGGAAAAAAATAATAGTAGTGTTGTTTTGCATATGAATTATGAATTATGAATTATTACGCAAGATGATTTTGTGGGTATCCACCTGTGTAATTAAATTATATCTATGTGTGTGTGTGTACTCATTTTGTGAATATACTTGTAAAAATAGTACAAGAAAATAAAATTGTTGCCCTTCCTATAGTAATTACATAAAATTTGCATGGGAATAGTTTAAAAAAATACATAGATAAATCAATTTTAAGCTAAATACGAATTCGTATACGCAAATGATACATTTACTGACCCGATATCCGAATGAAAAGTAAAACAGACACGCGTATTATTTCAGTTAGTCAAGTTCATATGTAGTATTTTGATTGTGATCATGAGTATACATACGCTTTCCCTATGGATATATATATAATAATGTAACAACGTGTTGATGATCAGCAGCACATGGCACACACATTGAATGTTTTACGTCTCTCACAAATTTTTTCAAATCTTTTTGTCATCCGCCACCCTCTCCATCTTAATTGTTGTTGTGTGCCTCTTGTGGTGCTTTACAAACCATGAAATTAAAAACGTTGTTTTTTTTTCAGTGAAGATGTTGACTTTTCAGAGATAAAGCTTTACTAGAGCATTACTACTACTACTACGATGACATCAACTTGTAGAGATTATACCAGAGCTACTAAATTATGTACTTGGTATTTTTAAAGCTATAATGTCACAAAAAAAAAGAAACTCTTTAGAATTATCCTGTCTTTTTCTCTCTCAATGAACATGAATAAAATGCTGACTTTTTGCTAAACTTGTGATTGTTTCCACAACAACACTCACTTGCGCGCACGCACTAGTGCCACGAGATAGGTACCTAGATGTACCTTTTTTTCTAACAAATTTCTAGATCTAGTTCAAGATAAAGGCACCCATTTAACAACAATTACTTTGAGTGTTATATTTTCCTTTTTATAAAAAGAAGAAGAAGCAAATTCCGATTTTTGAATAGAAATGTACCAGTTTCACCGGGAGATGTGTGCAGTTAGCTCTACACATACACATTTCTTAAAGTCTCATTTGTTTTGTAAGACAACAACGTAATTTAAATATTTTATTTTAAAAAAATAATTATTTCGCTCTCTGTAATTATATATCTATGCGTAAATTCTTGACCAAATTGAAAGTAGTCTAGATTTTGTTTTCATGCAAGTAGTTTGGCATGTACGTATGTAGGTATGGATTTTATTCAAGGAAAGCTTTCCCTTTCCCACTCGTCGCGGCGATATTTTCACAATTCTTATTCTACGTACGCGTCTTACAACAACAATTAGCCAACAAATGACATGTATAAAATTATAAAATATGACAGTTGAATACCTTCATGGATGTCACTCACTGATTATTACTTTCGCTGAATATGCATGAATTTATACCTGTTAAATTATTATTTCGTAATCTGAATACAGTAAAAAAGCAGATAATTGTATTTACACGGTACAAGTTATGAATAAAATGGAAGTTCATTTTTAAGAAAAAAAATGTTTCCAAAACTCTAAATCCGTAAATTTGATCCAATACCTTTTTCTCAGAAAATTTTGAGATATCAAAAGTTAATATTATACAAATGTTGTAGTATACAAGTAGTAAAATACACAGTAGCTATTACGCCATTAGAAAAACATGGGTACCTACATACTTATTTATATAAAATGTAAGCACGTATCAATAATATATGTATTTAGGTATACATACAAATTTCAAACTGCTACCAAATCAAGAGAAATAAAAAGTAATTTTCTCTTGTTTAGTTTGATTTTGATTGAATGTTGAATCCTTGTATCAAATTTTCTTTTCGGAGATGAGTAAAATGTTTTTTTTTCTGTGATGCTCAAGACGATAAACTTTTTTTTGTACACGTACACATCAAATTTACAAGATTACGATATGCATAGTTCATTTTTATTTGAAGATTTCATTTCTACGTTCTGAAAGGCCAATAATATGGGAATGCCTAAATAATGTAAAATAATGAGAGCAGATCATGAAAACATGTGTGAAACAAAACAAATCAAATCATTTGCTAAACAGTCTTTTCAAACTCCTCCACTTCACCACCACCACCACCAATTTTTACTAATAAACTAAAATAGTTTTATTTTAATTGGTGGTCAGTATATAAAGGTGTGCTTAGCAAATGTCTGCTATTTCGCCTTGGTATTTTCCCAAATTTTACTATAATTGATTTGAAAACTTTTTTTTTGTGCAAAAAAAGCATCCCTAACCGAGTGGACAGGAGAGATTTATAAAAGTTATTACACGATTGAAATGCAAATGAATGTACATACCTACATAACGGAAGAAGGATGCATGTGATAAGTTTTAAATGTTCATTTATGAGTAGATATACATACATAATAATTCCGTGTCATTTATACCATATTTTGTATTTATTGCCATTAAATATGCTTTTGTTATGGTTTCACATGTTTCACGTACCAACTTCAAAATCGTTCCCAAATATTCATAATATTTTTAACGATACCTATTTATGCGAATTGTTGGTATGAAAAAAATGAAGCTCAACCAAAATCAAAGATAATATGCATTTTTAACCAGAGTAAATTACTTTATTTATACAAAATAATTCTATGTATTATGCACAATTAAACTATGAAACCTTTTATTTTTTGCTGAAAGCCTTCAAGATTACAAAAAAAATGATTTTAGGAAATAATCTGCCATTTCCGCAAAAAAAATCTACGTTCAGAAAAAAAATCATATCTTTCATATCATTCATATTTCACTTTTTTTTATGTTACTCATTTTTATTTTGTTATGTTATTTTGGAATAAAATATACACACATTTCATTGAATATTTAACGTACTGAAAATCTTGTTTTTTAAAGCAGATATTTTAAAGCTTTAATTTCGTATTTATTCGTTTAGTGCTTAATATTATTATTTATACGATATCAATCTTATTTTTTGGGATGTACTTTCTTTCGGAAGATATAAAAATATATATACTTTTTAAAAAGTTCTAGCCAAATAGGTACGCAATCTTCCGTTATGTATTTTTTTGGCAATCGTCTCATCTCATCCCATCCATCTTTAAACTATATCGGCATCATACACATATTTTTTCATTTACTTACTAATGTTTCTTGAAACGTTTGCAAAGATGAGTTTGAAATGAACAAATTATTTAATTGTAAATAAGAATTTTCTGAAGTGGTGCCAGATGCTAAGAAAAACAAAAGGTAAATAAATACTAATGGGATGCGCGAGCTTGCTCACAACCAATGCAGTGAAGTGATGATAATGAAAACAGCATTATAATAATTGTAACTTGAAATACAAATACATAAAGTGAATTTTACTGGCATTGTTAAAATATGTGAAATCTTGTATTCGATTTCTTATAAATTGAATTCACCTCAATTAGGTATGTAAACTTAATATTTTAAGATGGGTTTATGGTGTTTGTGCGCAAAGATGCATTTTAATCACGCATTCTAATTTGAATAATCGTATGCAATGTACCATTTCCTTTGGTAATCTTTTGTTCCCGATAAAATCTCCGACATATCAGTAGTAGCAAACCGAGTTTAGCAGATTAGCTATTAAATAAACACAAATCTTGTTTTTACTGTATACTATATTTTTTATGTGTTTTTGGTAACACTGTTGTTTTTTAGTACGTTTAAACTATTCACTGAGATGGAAAAGTTATTAAAATTATTAGTGAAAAAATAAGTTACGTTTCGATTTATTGTGTTTTTTATTATTAGTTGTTTTTCTATTCATTGTTCCGATGCATTGCATAAAAAATAAAATTAGGTGTAAACTCAGCACGCAACGCAAGTATAGTAATAACAAGATATGTAAGTATAACAATGTTCGCAATTATATTTTATAGATTTTTTTTTACAAAACAACAAAAGGTACGGGGATTTACTTAAGCGTGCGTAGGCGTATGCATTAGTTTTAAAAATGTAAGTTTAGGACGGAACGGGATTAATTAGTTTGAAACAACGAAACTTTTGCGTCATGAACCTTGCACTCAAATCTTGCCCTGAAATAAATAAGTTTTTTTCACCTCTAAACTCATCTGCCCTTTTCCGGAAAATTTTTTAAAATAGGAATTGTGTACCCTCTTGTATATACAAAATGTCGATTCTTACCAAAGTATTTTGCCATTTGAATATTTCAATTTAGGTAGGTATGCTTTTACATATGATGTTTCCGTTATTGAAGCAATATATACATTAACGGAATGCAGATATGACATTTTTGTTGATTTTTATCCTACAGTTTTGTAATTTAACGTGCAAACTTAAATACAATAATGATGTGATGCCACATAGCAAAACAAAAGAGAGCCAATTTGTGACCACTGTGAAGAAATTAAAGAAACTTTTGGTTTAAATATAACTTTTTAAGGAAGAAAGACAGCATGCATGTTGGTATATATCCGTGTATCCCTGTCGTTACCTGGTTTTATCGTGAATAAATTCAATGAAAGAAATCTTTTTTATATTTTTATTTTGAAATTTAACATATAATGAATAGAGTGAGATGATTATAGAAAGATGTTCATTTTGGCATTTGGAAAACAGTTTTGAAAATAGAAAGAAATGTGAGTCACGGTAACACGGTTTCGACGGCATCTGCGTATTTTGAAAGCAAACCAATTCATGAGTATATGACTGCTCCTATTTTTATAATCATTCCATTATGCTCATTGTTGACTTTTCAAGGAAAACTACACACTTATTATTAAGTGTATACATAAATAAATATATAGTAGTAGTAGTAGTAGTTCGGAGGAGATTTTAATTTGAATCGCTTGAAAAAAGCCATGAGGGTTGACAACTGCATAGAGTTGCCAATCTTTTCTTTTGCTACAAATCAACTATCCAAAAATCTAATATAATCTCAAATCTACAATCATTGGGGTATATCATGACTATCGTTAAATGTTGTGTTCATTGACTAAAAAAGTCATCAACAACAACTAATAATGCTATTCTATGATTGTCATGCATGATCATGATTTTTCTTTCACCAAAAAAAAAATGCCAAATTTTTTAAAGCTGACAAGGATGATAAGAGTTTGCTGCTTTCTTTTTAAACGAAAAAAAAAACTATTCAACTTAAGCAATCAATGAAAGAGAGATTTGATTTGTTATCTTTAATGCATTTAAGAAACCAACAACTGTTTATCAATTCATTGACAAGCCAGCAAAGCATTAAAAAAACAATACGCAACGCAATGATACATAATATATTATTAGGATGTCAGAGAGGAAGAGAGTGTTGGTTTGTGGATATAATTTACCATTTAAGGTGACATTTTTATAAACATGGTACATAAATACTAATGAAATAATGTTTAATGATGACGATAAAAAAATATAAGGCCTGATCGTGAAAATTTACAGGTTTTTATACACAAAATATTTTACAATACATTTGTGTTTGGAAAAAAATACTGTGCAGTTGAAAATTTTATAATAAAGTATAAAAAAATAGTACAAAGCAACAGTTCTTTTATTTGTCATGACATGTTGACTTACATTAGAAAAGAAACAGGAAAATGTTTTGGCATTATTTTTGGCACTACAAAAAAAAGTACAAAATAGCATTCTGTTCCAAAAGAAGAACCGTTAATAAAGAAATAAACAGAAACATTCATTCACAACCACAACAATACACCATTTAAAAAGAAAGGCTGAAGATTTCAATACCCCCAAAAAAAACTCTTCTAGAGAGAAGCACACTGAAGAACGAAACGGAAGAAGAAGAAGATGTGTTGAGCAAAGGGATTTATTGTACAATAAACAAACCAGTGTGTATTAATGTCTAAATGGGTATAACTATAAACACGGCTGTATGTATGGTATATAAATATATGCATTGTTATAAATAGATGTCTGTTTGTGTCAGTGAACACTGATGCATGCATAACAATAGTGATGAGTAGGATGATGATACTACTACTACTACTACTATTACTACTAGTACATAGGATGCAAAAATCTAAAAAAAACTACAAAACCAAACGACTTTTATCTGTCAGGAAGAATATATAAGAAAAGGTTTAAGCTCTTATATAGTGACCTAGGAAAGCAAGCGAGGAAAATTGCAATCCCACCGCCAACTACCACACAAGCAGGTGGACATCTGTCATTTTTAAAATTGGCTAGAGGAACTAATTTCAGGGAAGCAGAAGAAGAGAACATAGGATGATGATGATGATGATGACTGATTTTGAGTGCCTGACAAAGTAGTAATGCCTTTTTTCTCTTCAAAATGTAAACATAAGTGGCATTCTACATATTACATTGCAGGTGAGGAGAGACCAACAAAGAAACGCAGTATATATTCAAAAGACAGATATCACACCGCTAACATGACATTCTTCTTTCCACATACATGATGCCGTCGTCACTGCATTTTAATTTAATTTAAAACCAAATACGAAAAAAATACATGGTAATCATGAAAAAAAAAATTTCTTGAAGGGTAGACAAGGCGATCAGATTGCGAGTTGAATTGCAACCGTGAAAATTGTTGTAAATGCGGACAAAAAACCACAGTGCCGATTTGTGAGTGAGCTCTGCTACTACTATTACTACTGTCTATTGTGCAAATTGAGAAGGGACAACACAATAACAGATACAATCACTCAATTAAAAAAAAGTGCTACCTGGCTTGATTCATTTTTGTTAGTTACATGTGTACAAATTGTAATGGATATGTAGAGAGTAGTAATGTGCGTGTATATCTTGTCTCTTCTGCTTTTAATAGAAGATAAGTAGACACTTAAATTTTGCATGTGAGCATGTCGACATCAATAGAGTTTAGGTTGGGTGGGTGGTGGTTGGAATTTTGCACTGCAATTCAGTGTTCATCAGGTTTTTTGAAAACCTGTCAACAGTTTTCTGTAGTCTTCACTGGATGAAGCATTAAAGCAGAGTTTACACGGCACTTAATTGCTAGATCCCTGATGATAACTTATCAGAAAAATAAATGAGAAAGTTTAAAAGTAAAAAAAAAATGATTTTATTGGCAGATGGTTGTGATACTGCAGCAAAGTACGGAACATGGGAATAAGTTTGTCTCGACGGTGGTGGACACACCACAGGACAGTTCATACACAAGCAGTTTTTCATTAAACAGCCAACTGTCGGTTAGTGAGCGGAGTGCAGCGTACAAGCAAAGGATCGACAGTTTATTTGGACGGGATCCAAAAGCGAGCCCATCATCATCATCTACATCATCCAGTTCCAATGGAAGGGGGGAGCCCTTTCATATCCGAATTGATGGGAAAAGTATAAGCCCGACGGCAAGCCTCATGGGGTCCAGTCGTACAACGACCTCACCCATTACTTCCAGTACAACATTGCTTGGAGATGAGAATGAGGCCCGGATATTAACCACCTCAGATGACGATGACTACTCAAGAATGAACGATAAGTGTTCCATTGTGACAGACTCGTTGAATCACCGATTGAAAGTGAATACAAAAAAGGGGCAAAGCGGGAATAATATTAGTAGCGTGAGAATTACATGTGATTATAGTGAGAGCTCAGGTTCCCAGTTGCAGAGTCTTGTGGCAACGTCCTCGTCTGGTGAAGAGGCTGTTGTGGGGCAAAGTGAGACAAGTGCCGATCAAATAATGTGGAGAAACAGCAATTACGGGGAAAATTCACCGAGAAATTCAGGAAGTAGAACTGACAAGTCATTTTCTACAATTCGTTGTTCCCCTGGAGGGATGCTCAAGTTTTCTGTGGAATACCTGGGTAGTGTCCCTGTCAAAGGGAATACTGCCGCGTTGCAAGATTTGCAGGCACCTCTCCGCTCACTGTATTTGAATCATTTAACGAATACTAATATGATGACTGGGCAGCTGGCAATAACTTCGGATGGATTACGATTTGAGGCACCAAAAGTTAGGCTTGTGAACCCTTTCACAACAATTGCTGTGTGGGCTGCCGTAAAATTTGTTGGACGTGGGGACCCTATTCCTACAGAATGTGCTTTTATGCCATTGATAAGTGATCCGGTAAGACACCAGTTTATTAATGGATAGGCATATATTTGGCAGCTTATCAACACATTGATAATAATTTAACAATTTTATTTTGTTCATTCGATTTTTTATAGGAAGGTCAAGACAAAAGCAGATTATTCGGCAAAATGAACCCTGACCTTTCCTCAGTTTATCACGATTGCATTACGGAAACCAGTAAAAATTTCAAAAACCCTCCAATATTTGCATGCGTTATGAGGGAGGCCACCTTCAGTCATTAACTGTCATGCCTTTGTATGCAAATGTGCGGAGGATGCCATTGTAATCGCAGCAAATCTGTATCAATCCCTTGTTGATAAAATGAGAACCGGAAAAGGGGGTGAAAGTGGCTACGGGAGTCTCACAAGAGGTTCTCCTGCTACGCAGAGCTCTATAACACAAAATCGATCCAGTTCTAGCTCCTCGGCATCATCAATGGCAGGACCATCAAAACCAAATAATGTAGAGAACAGTAAGTCAATCAGTGCAATCAAAACCATTCTGGCTCAAACCGCTTCATCATCGTCCAACACCCAAAACGAAAGCCGTGCTGTGTTCTCTGACTCAGAGTCCATTGTACCTTTACGACCTCCTCGAAAGAAAAAGAAGGCATCTGAGATTCCAGCAGGTAATTTAAAGCGATATAATTCGGATGACTCCATGCTGTTTAACTTGCCCCATCGTCGACGCTCATTTAAGTCGGGCTATGAAGGTCGCTATATAAAAAACAAGAAGCGTGTGCAAATTCATACACCGGATGATGACGAGACTTCGGGCGACTCTTTGAGTGATTCTGTAGACCAAGTGCTTGATAGAATTGTAAATCCCTGTGGGATGTCCTTCAATGATTTGAAGCCAGCTTATCAAGAGCTACTGCTTAAATTAGCACTGACGCTCACGCAGGACCAAGTGTATAAGAAAAGTAAGCATGCAATGAAGAAGCAGCAGCAACAACAGCAGAAACTGAGGAAGAAACCCAAGACCGTGTCAAGCTCCGCAGAAGGATCCGATGACAATGCCCAGTTCATGAACCATTTTTTCAAATCCATATCAAAGATTAGTTTGAGTGGAAAATCCGTACCCATTTCCAAGCGACCTCTGAATGGACCTCTTAATGGCAAACCTGAAGTGCCCTCCCGGCCAAAATCGAAAACAATGGCATCACCTATCAAGCCAGTGGTTCCATCCAAAGCAATTCTAAAGAAACCAAAAGAAGATGACATTCCGTTCATGTCATTTTGTAGCGGTTGCGCCTGCGACAAATGTTCCGATAAGTGCTACTGTTCACTCCCATCTAAGCACCCACTTAATATTGGCAGAGGTCTGCCTACTACGCCAGCGTCAAGTACTACTGTTACTTCAAGTCCCTCACAACATCCATTATGCTCATCTGCCGCTGACACTGATATTACCCGTTCCCGGAAGTTGTGTGGCTATGACACTGACAGTTGCGCGGAGAGTGAGAAATGTTACTGCTCATTGCAGCGTATCAAATCCAATGGACTCAAGATCTACAATATTAATTTGGATACGGAAACTTCGGATACTGACACCAATTCCTATGACCTTGAGCCATTCAATAACTCAAAAATTCCTGACGGGTGTAACATTCCAGTGAAACTAGACCCCAATCAACGATCAGTCGAAATTCTTTCGTACCATCCATCACGTCGCTTGTCTTATTGTTTTTCTCCTGCATCAAGTCAAAAGTCATATTCCAAAGATATAAGTCCCTTATCCACAGTTGTGGAATCCGACCGACGACGGGATAAAACACCTGTGGGAGCTAACAAAAATGCAAAGAAATATCGAGAGATGATAAATAAAGTGAGTTTTACACAAATAAACATTTCGCGTTCATTTCATAAGGCATCAGACACAGTAGCACATTAAACATTATACGGACATATGTACATATGTATATATTCTTTAGTACTATTCATGTAAAATTTGCTTGCTTTCTTGCAAATGTCACATAGCTAATTTATTTATGTTGATTAATTGTTTATTTTTCCTTGTTGAAGGAAATTTTGGAAAATCCTCCACTGTCCAAAAATAAGGTGTTGTTAATAACAGGATCAAATGCTTCAGGACAGGTGGTCTACAAGGATAGTCCTTTCAATTTTCGGCAAGTTCTTGACTTTGGAGAGGGCTTCTCTAGACGTATCGATCCAAGTAAGATCATACCTAAGCAGGAGCCCATCATTCCGGAGAGCAATTCACAGGGCGAGGAGAGTCCATGCTGTAGTTCATCTATGGAGAACAAGGGCTTTGCTCCTGAAAGAGTTCTATCAATGAAAAAGACTGCTGAAATAGCTGCAATGTTCACTGATTTGAAGCTTGATCCAACTCCTGAATTTGTTTTGAATAAAGCGGATGACGAAGAGATTGGTCAGCAACAAGAATCAGGATCAATTGATTTTGAAACTTCATTGGGATATTTACCCTAAAACAAATGTTAAATCAATAGTTGACTTTAGTTAAGTCAAGTCAGCAATCATGGCAATAAACATAGGTTAAGAAGATTATTTTGTATTGCATTATTAATATGACATAAATTTTAAGGTACGATTAATAGACGGGGAATTGATAGTGTTATTGTAACTTTAATAAAAAAAATATTTATTTATTTAAATGTTTCTAAACCTAATAAATGATAGTTAGTATATTTTGTAAATAATAATAATAAAACTTTTATGAAGCGTAATATCTTGTTGTGGCACTGGTAGGGAGTGCCAACAAAGTCTTTTTATAATATATATATATGTATATACTAGAATCTGCTGAGTGCATATTTTTCATCGATGAAATTATTTTATTTGTACGTTTGTTAACTATTATGATAAAATATTTGCGTTACTTTAAAAAAAAGTGGTTTGCTAAATAAATTTTTCAATATTGGAACAAGCAAGCCTGTTATATATTTTTTAACATATTTATTCATTCATGACACGATGGGTCGCAAATTCCTTTGCTGTTGGAACTGACGAACTGAGATACATATGTATATCCAAAAAAAGAAAACCAGAAGTATCAGGTTACCACAAAAGCTTCTCTTAAACGAGTAAATTTGACGGGCCATGTTTTTTCCCAGGCCAAGCTTCTTTCGCGTATTTCTTCTTCCGTGGCTCATCAGTGATATCCATCGGAGGAAGGGGAATATTGCTAGGATGAATCATCACTTTAGGTTCCTCAGCTGCAACGTCAATTTCGGGTGCTGGGTTTGGCAAAGGCAACCCCAATTTTGACGACAAAGAGGTAAAAAACGGTGTGGTAACAGTGGAAGTATTTGAGTCAGGTAAATCATCATATAAACCTGCTAGCTTTGGGACATAGTGTTTGACAACATGATTAGAAGGAACCAACCCTGAGTCTAATTTCGGTCTCTGAAAGAAAAATTAACAAGTATCCATGAAATTAGGAAATAAAATTTGACGTCAACGTACTTACAACACAAGTATAGTATTTTAGTCTCACTTTCGAGGAGGGAATAATTGTAGTTTGAACTAAATTTCTAAACCGCCCAATTGATGGATCTATATCTTCAGGGTTAATAATTTCTTCCTCTTCATTAAATACCACAGACTTGCGCTTCTTCTTTGGATTTTTTCGTTTTTCCTCATCAGGTATTCCCAGCATTGATATTCTCCGATTGTGTGCAGTATTGAATTCAGTCAAATTCTTTATTGCATTTTACACAACAAAATATTTTTATAATTATCAAAAATCATTAAAGCAATAAAAACAACAATATCCGTTAAAGTAAATTCAACAGCATTATAAAAATATATAATAACAATAAGTAATTACGTCTAATTCTGTGTCGGTTTCAGGAAGACCAAGTAAACCTCCCTCGCTGTCTGCAGCCGTCTTTTCCAACTCCTCCATTATTGGTCTTGGAACAACTGTTGGTGGTCTCTCCCTAATTATATATATTCTTGTTGATGCGCCGAAATGAAAACTGCTGTCTATTGGCAACTGTGTAGGCTTATTTCCTTCTAGTCTCATTGTTCCAATATATGTTCCATGGGCTATTTAGCCAAACACACAAATCAACAATAAATATAAATTAGCGACTTAAATGATGTTAATTACTAATCACTAATGTCTAATTCTTCTGTTGTAAAAATCTGCACTCAAGTCAATAATAAATATGATATAGTCTCCTCTAGACTCTAGGTTGTTTGGAAAGAAATGATGTTTTTTTTAAATCCACTTAAATTCATTCTCAAATCAATGCAAAATGAAAAAAAGCAAACAGCATCATACCTGTATCAACTTGTCCCCTTTCATGACATCCAAGTGGAGTCCTTGTGGAGGTTTAGCCGCCCTTTGGAAAAATAAATAATTTAATTAAACGTTTACCAAGTTAACCTATTCACTCATCAGAAAATAATACATAAAGTCTCATTTTTATTCTTTTAAGACCACGGATTTGTCAAACTGTTTTATAAACATGTTTCACCTTTTGACAATATAACTGAGACTTTGTCGATTACTTTTAGATAATGAATTATTGGGCAAATATTTCATGGACCAACCATTTTGGAATATCAAAATTCACAGCCATCTTCTAATGTTTCAATTTCGCTTGTGTAGGATTACTCTAATGCCGTTCTCAACGAGAAGAACTTAGAATGTCCTGTTGAAACAAACAAGCGAAAGTGGTATACATTCGACTCCTCTCGTCAAGGGCTATCGAATGACATGTCATTCATTCGGGTCAATCCGATGTAGGGGGTTTGGTATACACCAAACCGGTAAAGTTTTCTGAGAATCGGATAGTTCGACAGGGCTATTTTGGGTTTAAAATACATTTCAATGATTTCATTTTTTCGTGGCCGATATCCCCAAGTAAATTTCTACATTCTGGTGGATATACCACTGCATTAAAATCTCATTTAAGGTTAACTTTAGATGTTGTTATGAATATTTCTCGTAAATTTAATAAATCACTGGCACATACACAGCACGCTTTCATTGTTAGCAATGCCACTTCAGCTATTATTGTTGTCACTGATAAAGACTTAAATAAATCAATTTCAATTTCAACTTATCATACAGCAAGAATGATGTAGCATGAATCCATATGAATTTCCATAACAACAAAATTAAACAATTCTTCAAACATTTACCAAAACAAGAGACAAACGGCTAAAATATTTTCCGGTTATGTAGCAATGTCACCATCATCACTATTAGAGTCAGAAGTAATGATGAATGCTTCACGGGAACATTTTGGTCTTCATAATTGATATTGTGGTATCTCCCTAAAACAATTGGATAATTTAGCGAACTTCAGGTCATTAACACAAATCACAAAATCATTTCTGACATTAGGTTTAGTTTATTCCTATATCAAACAACAACAACAACAACAAATATCATCCGGCAAATATACGGCAGATTCGATTTTTTGTAGCAGAAGCCGAGCACGCACCGACACAGCACTGCACTACCAGTCAGTCAGACTAGACTAGACATATACCATGGAACTGGACATACAAAAAATACAAACATTGTGCAAGGCTATAGGGCTACTACTACTTCACGGCTACACTTCGATCCATGTGACTGACTTTTCATTATTATTTGGCCATTATCATTATTTAGTTACTTAACGAACCCCACAATTAGTAATTATGCATAGTGGTTCTAGTAAAGCGTATAATTAAAGTTTGCTTGACAATCAGTAATAATAATCAAATTCATTTTTATTTATTATTAATTATTACGCTAGACTAAATACCGTGTATGTAAAAGGATCAAATATTATCATTCTAATGACACATATTTTCATATTTCTACATTTTAAATCTATAAACGTTCAATTTATTAAAGGAAATGGGAGACTTTTTCGCGTCGTCAGTGTTGCTCCCGTATCTTTATTCCTTACTCTAACTAACTCTCATCTTTTTTGGTTGCCTTTTGCAATCGATGGTGCATGCATTTCATCCCTAGGTATTTCCATCTCCACTCCATTGCATAACAAAACATACTACGCTTCCTCCAAAAGCAATAGAGTACAACTATTTTGAGCGCGTTCTAAGTTTTCATAATATATTTTATGAACTAGATGTGATTTGATTTTAACATGACTATGACGATTTTCCAGCATCCTTAATTACATGTAGTGGCTCGATAGAAATACTGCATTCTTCTGTCAATTTCTTGTTGTTTCTATTTACTTTTGAGGACGAACTTTAACAACGCTTTAACAACGCAGCGGATTACATTCTCTCTGTAGTTGCTTCCAATAATTGCTCAAACCAATTTGTTGATCTTTGATTGACAGGTTAAAAGTAAGTTAAACGTGAGTAGTCATAAATATTTGCTATTGCATTACATTTGCACTAATGTTTTTTGTAAATCTATTGATTGTTGAATGGGTTCTAAATCAAATAAGTTCATAACTATTTAGCTGTAATTTTTCAATCGTTGTGTATGTGTGTGAAATTTTGACTAATAGCTAAATTTTAATTATTTATAATTTACAGACTCGTTGTGACAATCATCAAAATGGGAATTGATTTCTTGGCTTATGGCTATGCAGCACTGGTTGCCACCGGTGGTGCTATAGGCTATGCTAAAGCAGGTAAAATGACTTGCAATAATAATGTAACTTCTTAATCCGGTTTTATTTAGTTAATACAATGTAACTTTGGATTTTAATTGAATGAAAAATCTGATATTTCAGGAAGCACTGCCTCTTTGGGAGTTGGGCTACTTTTTGGAGCAGTATTAGCGTATGGTGCTTATCAAACTTCTCAAAATCCTTCGAACTATCTTGTGGGCCTTGGCGCTAGTGCACTCCTTGCTGGTGTGATGGGAAATCGCTACTATCATTCTGGAAAGTTCATGCCTGCAGGACTAATTGCGGCCGTTAGTACTGCTATGGTGCTGCGCTACGTCGTTCGATCATTTGCAATCAAGCAACAATGAAAGCTCTCAGTTTCGTTATAGTTTACAGAAACTAGCCAAAAAAAAATCATTCCAACTCAAGTAAATCCAGCATTGTTTGTACATTTTTAATAATCAATCAATCAGCCTGCTAGTTTCATTGTTGCTGAATTCGTTGTCGTAATAATATTATGTAATTGTTAATGTGAGATAAAAATTGTGTGCAAACTATTTGTTTATCATCAAAAATCAAATCATCATTACTCATCTTAATATGTACTTGTCTCATCAAGAGTTTGTATTTACAAATGTTGTTTCTAGATATAGAAACATCGTAATTGAAATTTTACGTTCACATACATACATCAAATCAATCTGATCAAACCATCCAGTAAAAGCATGCATGGAATCAATCATCCGTTATTTTTTAATTTTTCATGCTTATACTTAGTAAAATATACTTTCATTTTGTAGAATTTTTGGCATCCTTTTGACGTATTACTCAAATGCATAAGCAATTACACTATCATACAAAAAATAAGCTCCAAAAGAGCTTGCATATTGCTTTGTTTGCAAACAAATACTTGAAAATCTGCATCCATTTTCTGATTGTGCACGTGATCATGAACCACGGTAATGGATATTCATGTACTCGATTGATAATCAGAAATTTTGGTTGTCGTACTTTCATTCCCACAAGTATTTCATTACAGGAAATCGATAAGTCCCGGCCTTTGAATTGAAATTCAAATCAGGCTACCATTTTGCATCATATGATGATATGATGATGAGGATTATGAGTCATCATTGATGACAATTATTATTGCAGGGATACGAGACTTGTAAGTTATATAACTTATAAATACTTACAATGCACATAACATGAGCAAAAAGATCATAAAACGGCAGTTCAGTTTCAGTCAGATCAGAGGCTCAGTCATTCCAGCACACGGCACACGTCATTCCAGCACACGGCACACAGCACACAGCACACGTCATCCCAGCACACGGCACACGTCATTCCAGCACACGG
>JAHZNC010001493.1:0-25934 GCA_027744095.1 Zhuqinia jingwanae
AAAGCACACAATATAAAAGCTTTTCAGTATAAATTAACGAATGAATACAAAAAAAAACACGAGAATAATAATAATATTAAATGTTTCATTTTTTGGTACATGTATTTTGGCAAGTTACTAATAATAATAATAATAATAAACTCATAAAAAATATTTTTTACATAACACAGAAAATACAATACATTGAAAATCAGAGAAAGTATTTTTGCTTGTTTTTCTTTGGTTTCTTCTTCTTATTTTTTTATAATTTTGACATTGACATTTGTCGCTGCTGTCTGAGTCTCAAGAAAGCCATTCCATGAGTTCTAATGTGTTGTTGGTGTTCCCTGTCGTCAGCGCACTGGTAATAGCACACCTCACACTGATGCGGTTTCAAAGGCTTCTTCCCATCATACCCAATCTTTTGCATGTACTCCTCCGCACTTTTGATATAGTCGTGGGCAAACTTCAAGTGTCTCACGAGACTAGGCTTGGCCACGAACATGGTGTTACATTCCGGACACCAGTATTCTGAACGTTCCTCCAGCTTACTCCCAAATTTCAGCTTTTGGATTTCCGAGTCTGGCCATATATGCTTCCATTTGACGTGCTCACAAAATTCGCTTTCGGATTTACACGAGAATTCGGGACATTTGATACAGGTGATTGTGCCGTCCTTTCTGCGACAAGTTTTGGATGGGATGGAGGAGGAGGATCGGGTTAGGAAATTGGAAGGGGGACGAGTAGTCGGAGCTCGAATGCTAGTGGAAGAAGATTGCGTTGTGGTCGAGGAATTTCGTTGTCTCGTATTTGGAAGTTGTCGTGGGGGAAGAATTCCGCCTCCAGTGACTGGTCTTCGTGTAGTAGTAGACGCTGAAGCACCGGATGTTGACGTTAATCTTTTTCGGAGAACAATACTCGAACTGAATCGGGATGTAAAAGAATTAGTACCGGAGGAAGATGAAACGGTAACTGTGTTTGATGACACTGGATTTTTGGCTACTACTACTGCACTGGTAGATGAGGATGATAAACTAGATGTCAAAGTATTACCTCCAATACCTCCACTAACACTTCGTAACAATGGTTTGGCATGCTGCAGTGCCATGATAGAGCCTGCATTCTGCGGTGCCTTCACTACAAATCTTCTTGCGGTACTTGCCTTTTTGAGTAAACTCAAATTAAGTGACTTTGGATTTTTCTGGTGAACCAAATTTCAAATGCCGAGCTAGACCATTTTCCAGCGCAAACTCCCGATTTTTACATACGGGACAATAATAAACTTCAATCATTTTAGTAGTAGCCTTTTTACGAGGATCCAATCCTTTCCTACGCACTTTCACCATTTTTTGAAGCTCCTCTTGAGACATGGGGAATGGGCTAGGATTTGCATCCTCACCTTTCACTCGATACTTGAACTGGTGATCTTTAATGTGAAACTCACATGCACGTTTGTCTTGACACCATTCATTACAGATCTTACACTTATAAGGAAACTGGAGGATCTTGCTTGTGTGATTGGAATACAGAATGCTTTTTCAACGCATACAAATTCTCATGTGCGGAGGGTGTTGTGGATTTTGGGTGTGTTGGGCGAACATGTCGATTGTTACAAAAGAGACAGATAGGGAGACCCTCTTGAATGTGAACAATTCCATGACGTGCTAGCCGAAATTTGTCTCCGATGTGGATTTTGGATGTGTTGGGCGAACATGTCGATTGTTACAAAAGAGACAGATAGGGAGACCCTCTTGAATGTGAACAATTCCATGACGTGCTAGCCGAAATTTGTCTCCGAAATATTGCTTGCAAGTTAAACAATATCCGGGATCAACGGTGCTCAGACCACAACACTGGTCCTCGTGTTTTCTCAGGGAACTAAAAACCACAAGACGCTCACAAAACTGGCAAGAGAGGAGATCATCAAACGCGGCATTTTTCTTCGCGGAAGCAGCAGAGACTGGGCTCCGACTATTATTTGGAGTAACGACGTTGTTTAGAGATGGCATTCTGGATTGACTAGAAGCGTTGTTTTGGTTGTTTGGAGCTTGTTTTTGTTGATTGTGAGATCTTGGTTGGGTTATCTGTGGAGATAGGGCTGGAGGTTGAATTCCATTCGTTGTAGAATTTCCCGTCCCAGACATTTGGGTCCGGACGACACCAAGCTGATTGTGCTTTAACTGAGGTGGCTGCTGTTGCATCCCAGCTTTGGCCATTACGACAGCTGCTGCTGGATTTGCAACAATTTTAATTGTGGCTGGTTTAATTGATGTTGAGATCTGTTGTTGTTGTTGTGTTTCATTTATATTTCCCATCCCAATTTCTTCAGAACCCTCTGAAATTTTCATCTCAAATGGATTCAATTTCCTACATACCTCATTTTCTTTTCTATGAGCGAAAATTTCTTCGTGCGTTTCGAAAACGGCAAAGCAATTTTGACATTCCAACATTTTGGCGTGAAGTATGTGCATGTGGAAGTTGAGATACACGTGTTGAAGGTAGGTAGGTCCATTGGGAAACAAGATGTTACAGATTAGACACTGGGTTAAAGGTCGTGTGGTTTTGTTGATGAGGGCTTCCCTTTCATTGGCACCCTAAGATTCAAAAAAATATTACAACAAAAAAATTTGAAATGTTGAATACAAAATTATGCGTATTTTTTGTGTGCAATAAAAATTTAGTCAGTGGACTTTTATGTACAAACCTTTGATTCATCACACTGAATACCATGCGTCTCCGACAAATGCTTTAACAACCAATTATCCGTGGCGAACCCTTGAGTGCAGTGCAAGCATTGTAACACGGATCGACTATGTTCCTTTTTCAGATGGTCAATGATTTCCGGTTCTGTTTTCACACTTTTTCGGTCAGAGTAACTGCATTTTGACACGGTCGCTGCACACATGTACCGGGCTCGTTGGGATAAATAAAAACAATCATTTGTGACATGCTCCAGGAGCGAGTTGTAATCCGGACTTTCATCCCCACAACCAGGACACATGTGAGGTTGAATCTTTTCATGGAAAACTTTAGTATGGAATACAAACTGGCATTGAGACCAACTTGGAGTGTCATCAGTTGGACAACGATGAAGAGATCTGCTACTGAGACCTACTTTCTCGGCTTCCTCCAAGTGTTTAAAGAGATCAGATGCGGAACGGAAAAAGGTGTCACACTTGTAGCAGCGATATTCCTTTTTGGTTATAATTACGGGGACAGGTTTTCGCTCTGCTTCTGTATTAGTAGTCGGCGAAGAAGAAAAAAGTTTTGGTTGTGCACGCGACTGTACTTTGTGAATAACTGGAGCAATTTCTAGCTTATCGTCTTGATCTTCCTCCTCTTCTCCTCCCTCAATTTCGTCTTGCATTCCATATTCACGCTCATCCTCATCATCTTCATCATCATCGTTCACAGACACTGTGATTTGAGACAAGTTACGAATACGGATTTGAGGAGAATTGTCCGTAGCCGCAGCGGAGGAGGAGTCACCAACAACTGGAGGACTGGATTCATTTTCCAAGATGGGAGGTTTATTGATACTAGATTTCCCAACCAGAGTAGAATGAAGAATAACTGAGGTGGTGGTACCGGTGGATTTTATTACACCAACTTGGTTTGTATTTTCCTGTGGTTTTTGCTGTTGATGATCGTCCCCTCCTCCTGTTCCATTGGAACCGGTGTACATTATGGCGGTTGTGCTGCTGCTTCCCATTGCATTTTTGGCTGAAACACTGGCACTGTTATTTAACGTGGAAACTATTGTCGTTGTGGAATTCTCTGTAGCGGGTGGAGGAGATGATAATTGAGGCGGTGCCACAATCTGCCTGGAAACATTTGGAGGTGGGGAATTCTCAGAATCTCTTCCTGTAATACTTGACCTGGCGACGCGTCGGAACCTGCTGGGTTTTAATCTCTTTGATTGGCCGACACTACCAGCATTACTGCTACTTGTGCAGCCCCCTCCACCGGGGGAACTACTAATTTTGTCGTCATCATCATCACTGCTTGATGTACAGTCTTCGTACTTGTAATGTAGATAATCTGACTCTGGAAGTAGTCTTATCATGGTGCAATTTTGTAAACTGGAAACTGTGGGCGTAACCCGATGATTACGCAAGTGTTGGAGGAGACGACATTTGTTGAAAAAACTGAGGTCACGCTTGCAGTAGCGACAGAAAAAGAAAATGTGGTGAATACGCCGATTTCTGTGTACTTCAAGACCATTTTCAGACAAAAATCTAGTTTGAGAAAAACAACAATAATTAAAAGTATTAATAATTGCAAAAATGTTAGTGCTTTTGCCTAATACCAAATTTTGAAACCTTTAAAAAAAATTTAGCCTTACGTTTCATGGCAGCTTTGACACATGTGCCCTTTCGTCCCATCCCAATCGGATATTCTCGTTTTGTGTCTATTCAAAATCTGCGTTTCGATCACATGCCTTAAAAACCCAGTGTCAAGTCCTGCTCCATTCAATTCCAGTGCACTTTTCTCATCCCTTTCCCCACCATTATCGTCGTCAATAACGTCACCATCCTGGTCCTCCTCATCTTCCACGTGGTCAATTAGCAAATCTCCGTCATCATCATCCAAGTCCTGGTCATTGTCGTCAAATCTTTTTCTTTTTCCCGATGACCTACGCTTCCCCTCATTTTCCATTTCCACTAAGCCCTCATCTTTTGGATCCAAATCATCCTTTTGCTCCTCACCCTTTCTTTTGCCGTTCGAAACATTAACATTTTTCCCACTACTCATTTGGGGCAAGGTTCCTGCTGCGGTTGCACTGCTACCACTACGTGTTATTCTTTTACCCACACTTTCAAATTCATCTGACTCTGATTCCGAGCTTATAATTGCATTAGTACTTTTCTTCCCATTTCCTCCAATTGCTTCAGTTGTAGATTGTGATTGTTGTGTTTGTGCCTGTGTTGTAGGTGGAGCAGAAGCAGTAGCAGTAGCAATTGCTGAAGTTGGAACCAGTAATCTCTGCAATTGTTGAGGTGGTTGACTAACAATCCTTCTCACTTGCACCACATTGTTGTTACTATTTGGAAACCTCCTAATTAAAACCTGCTGACCTCCAGTAGCACCGCCCAAACCACCTCCTCCGCCGTTTTGTTGTTGTTGTTGCTGGATAAATGTGACAGGTCTCAATATTCCTGGTTTGATGGATTGTTGCTGCTGCTGTTGAGGATGGAAAACATAGGTAACTCCTGTCGCTGCTGGCGTCTCTCCGGCAATGTTGTTATTGTATCTAACTGCTGATATGGGAGTACTTGGAGGTACCGTCGACTGTTTCATGGTTATTTATTCCACCTCTTTTGTTCCAAGTGGAAATTGCCTACTTTTTTATTTGATTAAAGGTAACTCATTTAAATTTTATAATCTCCGCAAATTTTACTAAAACTTTTGTTTTAAAGTATCTAGCTACCTATATATGTTCCAAGTTTAACTCCATGTAGCTTTCTGCGCTGAGCTACACTGTGTTCTGCTTGGGTTTCTGTTGATCTGCTTGGAGGTGTTACGTTTTGCATTACGTAAAAAACTGTGTTGTCTGTAAAATTGAGAAGGCGAAAAAGAAAGTATGTGTGCGACTCTTGTGTCTAGTCGTTTTTCATATTATTTGTACGTTGATGTTGCGTGGTGGTGGCGGAGTGGTCGTGCGGAGGAGGAGGAGAAGAAGATCGATGATGAAAATGTGGGTCCTCCAACAACAGTCAGAAAAACGGACATCCTCAGTGCTCTCTTCTCCTTCTGCTCTTGCCCAGCTCTCCGCTTCGGAGGAGGATGCACCAAAAAAGGAAGCAAGAAGTTGAATGGAATGAAGTTGTACTCCAGCAGCAGCAGCAGCCTCTAATAAACAGTAGTAGTAGTAGTATTATGTATGTATCTATCAGCCGAGCTCTAGCATCAACATCATTATAATATTTGTATGTGCTGCCGATGCCCAAAAAAATATACCAAAACTCAACTCTTATTATTTCTTCCACAAAAGAAAGAAAGAAATACAGATGAAGAAAAGTGTGAGACCATAGGGGCCAAACACAGTACATCGCAGCAGCAGCCCACAACTTCAGGAGAGCTCCATTCCAAGAAAGAATATTTTAAAAATGTGTATGGCACAATAAATATGGCCAAGAGTATATTTTGTACAATATTTTATTGTATGCATGCTTTTGAAAATAACCCTATTATTGTATGCAATACAATAAACAATTAAAGTTTACCTTTGTTCAATATAATTTCATAATGCATTTATTATTTAGGTACATATTTTTCACTTTGTCTTTATAAAAAATATTTTTAAAAACCTGAAGTTTTTGCATTCAATCTTCTTTACGACTTGTATCAACCCTGTTAATCTGAAGCGTATCTTGAGATTCATCATATAAAATAAAATGTTACAATTCTCGGTTTAATTATACTAACTGGAGCATGTAAATCAAAAGAAAGAAGGAAAGCGTATATTATGTTTTTCTATCCAGAGCTGCAGTTGGACTGCTGAAGGTAACACTCATATAGTGTATCATATTGAGTATTATTGAGCATGCATGATGCGGATATGGGAATCCGTGTCGTCGGGTAGGATAAAAAAATGTTATAAATAAAGTATATGTACTGTCACACAAGTGCAAGCATAGTTCATTTCATTAGATATCAACAACGCGTATTTTTTTGGGTGGGGAATAAGCGAGGAACGCAGGTCCAGCAGATTCAGTTCAAGAGGCACTCCACCAGGAGAGAAGCTCAGTGTGTACTACTCTACATGTACGTAAAAAAAGTGGGCATGCCCAGATGAAAACCAACATCACACACCACGTGATATACTCTTACTGGCTTTTTTTGGTGTGCAGCAGTAGGCTGCAGAAGTGCAGGCTGTTGTGTTGTGGTATATGGTATCTATGGGATGGATGATGAGGATGTAGACTTGTTGGTGGTTTCATGAAACATTCATCTTTTTTAATTCCAACTTTTTATGACAAGTGCTGTAACTTTAGCTGTAACGTTGAAGGACCCTGGCAGGGCTTAGCAGCAACTAGAAAACGTAACAAGTATCCTTGGGAGCTTTTGGAATATTTTCCTTTTGCGGTGGAAACTTTTGGTCTTTGGTATGAAGAAGCAAGACATTTCATCAACACTCTTCCGACAGGAATATTATTATCACAACCTCTGGAGAACCAAAAGCATACACCTAACTCAGAGAATAAACCTCGCAATCCAAAGAGGAATACTAAACGCGCTACTTGCATTATGGGAATTCTTCCCTCCACATTCTCAATCTTTGCATGATTTTGTTATGTTATAAGTTATAACCTTTTATCGTAAAATGTGTAAAAAAGAAGAAGAAATAGTGCATGCTAATTTTATTATTATCCCTGTCATTATATATGATTCTCAAAAGACATGATTTAAAAAAATATAAATGATCGTATTAAATTTGTAAACAAAGAAACTTATTATAAAATAAGCACAATAAGATACTCATCCAAAGCTGAAGTCGCATTTAATTCATATTTAGTTAATCAACAAATGTCATCATAGACAGGATTGTCAACAAAGGATCTAGTTTATTTCACATTTTCGACTTTAATAATGAAATGGATAGGAATAATAACATTTGTGAAATAACATTGATAAAAATTAAAATAGTACAATATTTTTACCACGTCTTTTTGGTTGCAAGGGATGAGTATCGCGCAATAATAATCACTTTAATTATTAAAACATGGAAATTCATCAAAAGCTGCGTATTTTGCCAGAGTCAATAAATGGCATCATGGACAGGATTTGTAGTACGCTGCACCTTGAGCAGGTACTTTGGTTGCACATGTTTTGTATCAAAGACGACGTATTCATTCCCCACAATATTCGCCGTACCGAGGGCCGGGGTTTGTACAGAATGTCCCAGTGGCCAAGTACAACCGTCAATCTTCATATTCCATTCATCGTCTGGTACATTTGTCCCACATCCTAAGACGCTATCATACGTGACCATGCCTCTCCCTTTAACTTTTACTGTAGGCGCTTTCTTTAGATGCATCATTAGGCTGTAGGCCTTGTATACGTTCCCCAACAAAACATCACAGAGGAACAAATAAGAGTATCCTTCGCTGGAGGGAAGGCAGTAATTGATGCTTGTCGAAATCCTGTCACCGAAATAAATTCCTGAGCCAAACCAATTACGTCGTCCAGGTGGAATCACCAGTCCATTTTCCAGAATGGATGCCACAAATTCTGGCTTTGTACCGTGCCAGAGCATCATTCGGAACTTTCCGGCTGTGTTAGGGTCCTGGGAAAAGCTGAGTGGCGGGCTGTTTTCTCCATGAAGTGCGTCTGTCTGAGCAACGACTCGAAGAATGGTGATAATGTTAACACCCTTACCGCCTTGACTGCGACTCACGTAATCATGAATATTGATAAAATCAATGTCATCGGGTTGAAGGGTCCAGGCGAGGAGTTTTCCCTGTTGTAAGAAACCTCGTGTCATCTTCAACTCTTTCAAGAATTCCAATGCGATTCTGTCGTCAATTATCGTTGGCAAGACTCTTTTACGTTTCATAACATTCTTAGCCGAAGCAGCATTTTTACGCGGTCGCTTTCTGACATAAGTTAAAGGTTGAGAAGATTGCTGTGACTGGTTGCCTGTCGCTGAAGCTGGTGCCTGAATGTCCACTTGATTATTGACTGTAGACGCGGGAGTAGTGGGGGTCTGGGCCGGAGCCGGATGGCTCTGAAAGAGGCCTTCTAACAGCGACCAAGTTCCAGTAGCTTTCGGTGTGGGAGCGGCAGTAGTGGTAGTCGGGATGGATGCACCGTCGGCAGTAGCTGGATCAGCATCACTTGGTTGACCAACAGACAAATCAGCCTTAGTTGTTGGAGTTGAAACAGAAGGGCCTGGAGCAGCTTGTATTTCTCCTCCAGCAGTAGTCAACTTACTGTCACTGTCACTGTCACTACTCTCGTCTGAAACTTGTCCTGAAAAACAGAATATGCTCTTTTACTGTTGGTCTTTACCAATTCAAGGCCTGTGATTCATTTTTCGAGTTTTAAAATCAGTGTCTTAGTACCAGAATCAGATGATGACTGTTCAGTGGCGTCCCCAGCAGCACCAGGATTATGCAAATTCTCTGTTTCTGGAATAGCAGCGATGATTTCACCAGCTTCACCGGGAGTTGTAGTGGTGGATCCCACAGAATCAGGGGCACCAGTGACAGTGGGTGTTGTGTCGTCATTGGAATCATTCGTGGATTCGGGTATACTCTCCATTTTGACCATAAGAAAGCGCTAAAAATTTCACATGAATATACCACGAAGACAGAAATATACCGAGACTGTGTCGAAAATCCAAACTTGCCCATTTTTTCCTTTTTGAGTTCATTACAATTTACAACCAATAAAATACATAAATAAAATACCGTGTTAGCAACGAATTGTCATGGGAGGTATTTACGTGTCTCCCAACATGTAGCAGAAGTACGTGTATCTAGTAATGTAGATTGTAGATAGATGGTTTTTGCGTGGTTTTTACATAAGAAATTATAGTGAGCCCCATTTTGAGAAGATTTAAGAATTTATTGCTAGCGCAAAGAAAAAATTGGAAAAAATGTCACTTCTAGTAACCCGCCGCAAGTCCCGGAGGAAACTACCTCATCAACCGAAAAATCTTGATGTGCTGCACAACCCTCAATCTTCTTACTCCATTAATAAAAGTAAACAACATGGTGCCAACTATTATGCCGAAGTCTCCCGAAAACACAGCGATCACACTTCCCATCGTCGTTATGATCGTCACAGATCTGGATCCCCTGTCACCTCCTCCTCTTCTGCAACGCTGTTGAGTGCCACCAACTCTACAAAAGGAGTAGGAATTTTCCCACAGGATGAATTAGATTTGGAGTTTATTTCATTCCGAGTCGGGAAAATTACTTATGATATGGATAACATGGGTAACTGGACCTCATCCACCTCATTGGTACTGGGTGAAGGAGGAGGAGGATCGAGAGGAAGTTTTCCATTGGATTTTAAAGCGTCAATAGCTGAACTGAATGATGCAAACAAAAAAATTGCACAAGAGAATAATTTGTTGCGGGTGAAAAATGAAGTTTTGGCAGATATGGTAAAAAATAGTTAAAATTTTTGATTATCGGCAAAATATTTATTGATAATTATTATTAAAATTAAAATCGATTCTTGTATAAACAGATTGCTAGAAAGACTCTCCGAAAACATAAACTGGAAACCGAGCTCAAACGGTTACGAAAGTTATTATCCAATTCATCTTCCCGGTTTTCTATCACTTCTGAAAAATGACACATTATTTACAACTAACTAATTTTAACAAACTTATTTATTTACAATAATTACATTGCTTTGCTTTTAATTGTTGCACAATTTGAATAAAGTGAAACGTTGAACTAAAATTCCCGCTTTGTAATTTTAAAACGCATCCCGTTTTCTGGAACTAGCAAACCTTCGCAAATGGGTGTAAACCCTTCCTCCTCGGTAGTTTCCCACCTGTACGTCATCAACAGATATGCCAGGATCACTTTCATTTCATACATGGCGTACACCTGCCCAATGCAATTTCGCTTTCCAACTGTAAACGGCATGAATGCGGGATTAGGCTCTAGGTGCCTCTCAGGTCGGAACTCATCCGGTTGCGGGAAATATTTGGGATCCCGTTGAATCACTTCAAGGAGAACATAAACGTCCACCCCTTTTGGTATAATGCGACCATCGTTTAGTTCTACCTCTCGGCTGGTACTTCTTGGGGATATTGGAAGTACTGGATACAAACGAAGTGTTTCTTTAATACAGAGATCCAAATATTTCATTTGTTTGGTATCCATCGGGGCAATCTGATAATCCTTGACGGATGTCCAGAATTCAGAAGGAATCACTTGTGACAGCTCCTCCACAATACGTTCTTGATGTTCGGGATAAAGTGAGAGGAAATAGAGGACATAGCATATTGTGACGCCACTGGTGTCGTAACCTGCGACGATGAAAACGTTAAGTTCTTGGATGACCTCATTTTCCGTTATTTGGCCGCAGTTCATGAGTTCCACCATGTGGTCCAGGAAGCATTCAAAGTCGTCACTAGTCGGGGCCTTTTCCCCTTTTGCTTGAGATTTTTCCAGTTCTTGTTGTCTGTGCTTTTGTCTTTCGTGAAGAGCCTGTTTTGTGAAAAGATTACCTCTTAGGATGCTTTTTTTCATTTCGCGACCATCCTTGAAAAAGTTGTGATAGATAAAGTCGTTTGAGATCCAGGGTCGAAAAATCCTGTTCATTATGTTCAAACTTACTCTGTATAAATATAAAATATACTAATCAATATTTTTGAACCAAAAATAGAATAATTATTTGTTGTTGGCCCATTTACATGTGTATGTCGTGTCTGTGGTCCCTTCCAACGGACTCGGGCAACTTTTTCATGTATTCTTCCCCAAAGCAGGAATCTGCGTTAAAAAAATGTATCATTATATTCCATTTCAGGAATCAGTATATGGGTTTTTATATAATAATATTATTTTATTAGCACTACTTCCTTACAACAAATTGTCCTGAAAGTGCATCCTACAGACATTTCCACGAAATCAAATTCTTCTCCCTTTTCTGCGTGAATCTCGAGTGAGTCACAAAGTCTTAGTGCTTCCTGCCTAAAAAACTTTGCAGACTTTTCAATTTGCTTCCGAGTGAAATTTGGAGCCCATTGTTTTCTCCGATGGGGATGAATGTCTGCAGGTAATGCGAGTAAACCTTGTCCTCCTACGGACATGGCAGCATCTCCCACTTCAGTTGACTTTCCTTGTAAACAGTCGTTCATGTATAATTTCTGTGGGATTGAATATGGTCCTATTAGTTGTCGTTATAAAAATAAAAATAAAATTTTGTTTGAAGTAAATTATCTCACAGTGGCAATTTCTGCGTCAGCGATAAATATTTTTGGAATATCAAATATCCAAAATTTAAATATAGGTCCGTGCTCCTTAACACTTCTGCGAAGATAGTTCAGAAGATCTGCGTTCAAAATAAGTTTTAGCTTTGCCATCCTCTGTTCAAAGTTCAAATGCTTCCAATTTGCAGGAAAGTATTTAACCTAACCCCTCTCCTCCAAACTCACCTTTTGTCGGGTTGAAAATCAAAAAGTAAAGATTTGGAATGCTCCCAATAATTCCCCATTGTGGCTCTCCTGGAAATACATTTACCAGATCCTGTGTTCTCCTCCGCTTTACCCAATGGTTCCAAAGCCGGGCACTAACAAGCATTGTTGCCAAACATAAAAGGGTTTGCATTAGCTCTTTGCTGCTAAGGCTCCCTTTAGAGGTCATCGCCTCCAAATACGAATACATCTTCAAATTATAATCTTTTGAAGGAGACCAAACTAAACCGAGTCCTATCTTTTCAAAGCTAACTGAGAAACTGAAAGACAACTGGTGTCCGAGTACACCATTTTTAACAAATATTTTTGTGATCGGTGACGCAGACTTCTACTACAGCTACATTTCCCACAATTAAGTACAGGAATAATTTTGTTTTTGCAAATTTTTGGCTAATTAATCATTATTTAGTAGTAATGTAACATGGTTAAAGATGTTCGTGTACCTAGTACGCACACAAAACCGGAATTTACGTACTAGTCGTACAATTTGTTTCAATCTGATTTTAATTTTTTTTAAAGTTTTTTGGATTTTCTTTCTCAAATCATTAGTATTTGTTTTTGTACCAGTCCACCAGCTATTTGATGTTTTATTTCGGTATCCTACGAAGTTCATTTTAGTTTGGGGATGAGAGAAGTATCATAATAATGATGAAGCATATAATTAATATTCGCTTACTAGCAGGCAGATATATCTGCGTAATATATTATATTGTTTCCTTTCGTTCATTTCTCAACTCATTATCACGCAAAAAAAATAATCTAATCCCACTAATTTCTCCATGATGTGAAATTATGATCAAATCATGTACGTACGTAGACCATCATTATATCATTGACTATATAACCAGACAACATTTACTTCAAAGTATTCATGATTTTGTGATAGGATTTATGGGCGTGTGAAGCACACTAGGCAGATTTTAAACGTTTCAATGCTCCTTTCCAATATTCAGTCATCCATCCATGTTTCAAGTAACAACTGTAAATTTGTAGTACACCAAACATTTTAAATAAAATGTTTTATATGCTACAAATTTACACAAAAAAAAACGTAAGGAAGAAATTTCACCATTTACGCGAATCGTCTCGATTTTTTTTACTTGGAATATAATTTCATACAAAATGTTTTCATATAACTTTACATGACATGAAATGACTATGTAACATGGAGTCTGTAAACTAAAAGTTTAACTTACACATTGTGAATTTTTTGTCTTTGTTGTTTCCTTAAGTTTTGAAGCGGAGATGGTTTTACCAGTTTCGCTTTAATTAGGTATATTAAATTTTTATCGCATTATTTAATTTTTTTCATCCATTTTTCAAGTCGTTAATAACAGCTCGTTATTATTGTGAGAAGTACAAAAAAAAACGTATGACATAGGTACTACAACGTAGTACGAATGACGTACACAAATTATTACACACTTTGATATTCTGCGTACAAAATGTTTCTTTTCTTAAAGATTTAATCTAAGTGGTTGCATACAATATACATACATACCTACATGCTTAATATTATTATTTTTTAAAGTTAAACATTTTGCTAAAACTCTAAATAGAACCAAAAATTAAAATGTCAATTTTTAAAAGCATTGTGCTCAAATGAAAAATTACGGCGAGATGAGTAATGAGTATATATCTAATAGCTGCAGGCGGAGATACATATTAGATTAGGTTTATGTATAATAATAATAATAATGTCTTTAAAATCTTAGCATGAGTATGAGTATTTAGTCAAGTGTCATTTATTCATTCATTTCGCTTCTTGTTGTCATTTTACTTGCATTAGGGAATTTAGGATGCATACTTTTGTAAGTCAAGGAAGTGTAACTGAAAAATTGAGAAGGAGAAAAGAAACAGAGCAGAAATGATCACAAAAAGGAGCAAAATGTAGGTATATTTCCTTAGACGCTGCATTTTTGTAATAAATGACATTTGAAAATAAAGATATATAAATACATACATACATACACATAATATATACAAAGCAAAGGGCTTGACTTTTGGTAGACATTGATTTCAACAATTTAATTAAGTGCTATACCTCCGAAATTTTGAGTAGAGTTATCTCTATTTCATTCAATTTCCATTGCAAGCTGACAACATATTATCGGCGTTTAATGCAATCTAATAGGTGAATGTCATCAATACCATTTTAAAATTCGAACACACAAAAATACATATAATATTTTTCATCTCCATCTTATTGTTATTGTTCATGAAAGCATTCCAAACGGACGTGATCATGAAATGCATTTGAAAACACCACTTCTGTGTATAATGTCAATGCATAATAGAACTGACTGACTTTTAAAGAAATATTTTAGCTCAATACCTACTATTACATACATATATACATGCACGACAACACGAAATAAAAAGTGGCCGCTGTAATTTTGTAATAATAATAATAGTAATATTTCAAGAGTTCTCAAATTTGCACCTCTCTCAACTTACACGTCTACACTTACACTAACGATAATTAAGTACCTGGGTATAAAAATTCATGATTGCATTTTGTGAGAGTGAGAACAATTGTTCATGAATGCATTCCAAACGGACGTGATAATGAAATGCATTTGAAAACACCACTTCTGTGTATAATGTCAATGCATAATAGAACTGACTGACTTTTAAAGAAATATTTTAGCGCAATACCTACTATTACATACATACATACATGCACGACGACACGAAATAAAGAGTGGCCACTGTAATTTTGTAATAATAATAATAGTAATATTTCAAGAGTTCTCAAATTTGCACCTCTCTCTGAACTTACGCGTCTACACTTACACTAACGATAATTAAGTACCTGTCTATAAAAATTCATGATTGCATTGGTGAGAGTGAGAACATTCAACAATGTTGAATGTGATGAGTAGCTAAAAAATCATTATTACAGCACTGCATTTGCATATATTTAAGCATGTATAAATAATTATCATTATATTCGTGGTGGCAAAAATATGACCTTCAGCAGCTAGAAAAAATAATAATTTGTATGCAAAACTAAAGTTTTGCAGAAGTTAAATCTTTAAAATAAAATCATTATCTTGATTAGGCCATAGGTGATTTTAAAGCTCTATATATATTACCATCACAAATGAAATGACATTTAAATCACTTGTTGTTAGTTATACTAATTATTTGCAACCATTTCATCAACATTACTAAACGTGAATATGTATTTCGCGTAAAAGTTTGTTTCAGGCTCTTGTCATGAAAATTAGCAAAACAGGTAATGTAAAAGGACATATACCTAGTCCTCCTCTCTCCTAAAATTCAATTCAACTGGTTAAAATAACAATGCGCACATTTTTAATTTTCACGCGACCCGATAAAAATTCTAATCAAATATGTAGATATAATGAAGGTACCATCCTATAGGTATTCATGATATTATGATTTACTTTGATTGTATGATTATCAAATAGGTCTACTTTTAGTTTTTTTAGGTTGTACAATAATACAGATATGATGCGATGTTGGCGCGGTTGTGTTGCTCTCACATTCAAAAGTACGCATCAATATGATGATGACCTTGTACATGCTTTTTTACTGAAATGTTTTTGCATAATTCATTCGGTATGGTAAAGAAAAGGTTAAACCGATGATAATTTCAAGATCGGGATGTACTCATGTCTTAAAAAAGTGGAAACAATAACAAAGTTACCGATGTATAAATTCATATAATGTGGATACTTTTATTTTCGTCGTGTACACGTACACATGTACATGAGTACGTCTAGAACAAACGGGCAATGGTAAAAAATACATTTCATTATTTGTTGCTTCAAACTTAGGAATGAAAAAAATATAACTATAATAAAATATGTACATAGCTTTTAGAATGTTTTGACGCAACTTATATAGTAACACAAAAACACAATTTAAAACGAGGCTCTTGAAAAATAAACAAGAAATTTTATACATCCCGGTTTTCCAAGTTAAGGAAGATTTACTAAAAGAAAGAAAAGAAGGTGGTGATGTGATTTGACGATTTGGTATCCTGATACGATAAGGAAGATAAGCTATAGGTATGGTATCTATACAGATCTACACACAATGAAGTTATGCACATGAGCAGAGACAACGCGCAGCTAGTATTAAAGTGGAAATGTAAACAGACAAAAGAATGAAAATAAATAAATAAAAAACTTTTGTGAAACGTTGATGGAAATTACCTCTGCGCGCCCACATAAGCACATAATATATGTCTATGTATAAACTTTACACGATGAGAATTCTCTCGATTATAATCTCGCATGACCAAACTTAAAAAATTGATGTGATAAAAATATTAGCCAGGGTTCTGGTTTTATTACACGCTCAGATTCGAAGAAGCCCATGAATACTGTACTTCGGAAAACAAAAGAAACTTGTCGGTGATTCGTAGTAGTCATCAAGTTTTATCTCAAGCAAAACTTGATTATGATTTCTTAAGTAACTGGTGAGATATGGGCATTCAAACTGCATTTTGTATAATATCAACTTTATTCGCCTGGTGAGATGAACTGATGTATCGCAGCTAACAACGCATGAAAAAAATGAAACGTTACATTATCTTCAATCTGGTTTTAGTGGATAATATCTTCTTTCATAAGTATGAGGATTAAATTTTCCATGTTTAATTTTTATTTGAGCAGTTAAATATTTGCGTTTATTAAGATACATTTTGAGATTTGATCAAGTTGGCTATTGAGATGGATAATTTTCCATTACACCACACATAGGTGAAGTATATCATTATTATAAGCATAGGTATGCAACAAATAACAGTCATCATAATTTGTTATAAAATAAATTCTTTAACTTTTAACAATAACTTGTTACTATTAAACTCCCAGTACCATTTAAATTTTAATTACGGAAAACCAGTTTTAACTTTTTTCTCACGTGTGGCTGTGGTCAAGAACAGTGATTGTGATCAGTGATCACCCACAACAAAGAATATATCTTTAAGTGAGCTGGTATTAAAAGTCATACCAAAAACATAATTTCTCAATTAGGTAGTTTAATTAGTGGTTAGGCTTATTGTATCTCTTCCTTGAGATCTCCAGAATACGTAATAATATTATGTTACATTCTTTTCTTCTCACATTTTCATCATTTCATTTCATACATCCAGATATTTCGCACTACGTCATAATCCTAATATGCGACAAAACGAAATATATATGTATGCTAATTACAAAAGTGATGGTTAAATGCCGATCACTATTTTTTAAATATAATTGGGAGATCTGACGCTCGTAGATTACATAAAGGAAAATAAGTCGTATAATACTTGATGCAGCTTAACGCTATTTTTATTTAAATTTTTCACCCAAGTAATGATAGAGTGTAATTTCTTGAAATGCGAAATGCGAGAGCCACATTTCTTTTGCTAAAGAATTGAAAACGTACATTTTTTTACGATCAATTTAAAAGTACTATTTCACATACAAAAAAGTATTTTTGTGTTGTATCAATCAAAATACTTCATCTCTATTGCATATATTTTTCAATTTTATATCATAAAAGACTACTACTATTAATTATATATATCTCCAAAATGGCCACCAATAGCTATTACATGTACTTTCATGCATAATTCCTCATCTCCTCATTGCTCATTCCTTGTCGCATCTTTGCTCCTTAATCATCATCATTATTATCATTGTTACCCTCACGCTTGCATTGTACTTACAATGCCAAAACAACGGTGATAATTGAAACAGCAAATAAATTTTTCTACATACTTTTGTATGAAAGACAACAATAAAAGCAAACAAGGAAGCAAGAAGGAGTTAATAATAGTAATGGTGGTACATTTTAAATCAATCGATCAAATAAAACGCTGTAAAAATGACAGTGGGATTTGTTAACTGTATGTATGTACATATACTTACATATTATTATGATGATTATGATTGCCCCAGTTCATCAAAAGCAGATGGGATTTACTATTTATCCATATAATTAATCTTGTTATGTTTAAAAGTTCCGTTGTTTTATGATTGCTAGTATGTCAATACATTCATACAATTTTGTCCGTACACACCGTTTGTTACAAAAGCCTCAGAATTATAACACGGTATCCGGCGATTCAACTAACCTCCTTCTTTTATTCAAACACATTTCAAATTCAAACTTATCATCATAGCATATTTATTTCCATTTCAAATCACAACAAACATAATATAATGTAGCATGTCGAATGGCAATAATTATTGCAATTTAGGTATTATTATTTCATTATCGTTTCTGTGTAGGTACACACATAGTTGTTTTGTGTGAGAGTTGCACTGCTAGGTTAGATCAGTCCTTCCCTTTTCCTACTTTACTTTTATTACCTGAACTAAAGACTGCATATTGAAGTGTAGGCAGGCATGTGTGCAAGTGCATACATTCATACACTACAATTATTATTGGTAGATGAAAAGTTATACAGACGTAGTAATTATAAATGACTTGTGACTTTTTAACGGTGGTGGTGGTGGTGGTGATGGGGATGTGGTAAGTTTGTGTATACATAGCGGCTAGCTTGAGTACGTGTTTTGTTTGAACATAACAGAAGCTCTAAAATGCTCATTATTATTCGCCAAACGTCTTTGTTATTGTTGTTGTGTTGTCTTTTTAAAAAATGCAATGATGATGACTATGACGAGTTTGCTATATGAGATAGGGTAGGATTGCATTGCGATGTAACAGGTCATTTAAAAAAAAATGTATATTATAACTTTCAATGTTTCATCAATAATGCTATGCAGCTACTATATATGCCACATTAAAACAAGGCGTCAAAGAAAGTGTAAGGCGGACAGAGAGATGTAATAATATTCTCTTATTTGCAACACAATAAACATAATAATGGCGGAAAATAATGGGACCGAGATGATATTATTATCATGATGACTATGAGTATAGTTTTTTTTGCTCAATGTTTAAATATATAATAATAACTTCATCACACATTAATATTTTCTTTTTTGTGTTTGCATCTACATACATATAGGTATATATAAACATGTGTACCCTGTACATTTTTTTTAAATGATTCAAAAGATAAAGAGAGGCGAAGGCACAAAAAAGTTACTAAAAAATCAAGTAAAAAGGCAAAGGTTGATATTCAACTCAACTCGTTGTTTCCTAATTTTTAGATTGCAGTTCTGTGGTCGAATATCAAGATTTTAAATAGCAGTACATATATCACCATAAACTGTTTTTGTTTGTTTGTGCAGCAGCAGATAACCTGAGTATAGAGCTGCTATAAATGTGGTGGTGATGATGAGGGTAAGCTCTGATGACTGCGATAATATTCGTACCTAAAATGTTTAAGGCTAAAAGACCTACTTCTTATCTTGGTGTATTTCTTAAAGAAGAAATTGAAAGTTTTCTATTGCATTAAGCTACGATTCTGTGTTGCTTTTCTTTAGCATCATACGCAGCAGCAGCATCGCTAAGACGTCTGCAACGACGGCGACACATCATCACCATATCATCCTCATGGCAAGCATCATGCACACCTGTAATCAAGCAAAAGTTGAGAATATATTATAGGTATTTATTGTAGTTTTGCATACGGTACGATATATACCTATCTATTAAATCTAAGTGCACATGCACGCACCAAAATCTGATCAAAATCTCAGCCTCAACTCTGTCTTGTGTCCAAACATCTTTATATCTACAGTTCATTAGTTTTTAGTGTGAGTTGTTGTTTGCTGTTTTACACCTAGCCTTCTTCTTCTGGTCAGTTTGTTTTATTTTATGAGAGATGAATATTGTTATACGGCCGCCTCTAGCAAAAAAAATAAGATGTGGTCATCATCCTTTACTCTCTCTCTCTCTCTCCTTGTTTTACTTTGGCTGTCGTTCCTGGTATCATTATCATCTCTGAATCCGGAGCAGCAGTAGACATCAGTCAGCGATGCTGGTGCTATTAGTTTATAGGAGAAAAAAAATCAAAAAAAGACATCTCTCTAGACATTTCACCTGTGTGTAAGTAAAAGTAAAGATCACAACTCTCATCAAAGTGGACCAACTGCTGCGAGAAGACTATAAAAAAACTTCAAATGGGTTACCAGCTACATATTTGACTTTGATTCAATAAAAGCCAAAATTGTATTATTTCGCATGTGTTCATTTCGTGTAAGAGTCTGTTACTGTTTGCGTTTCAAATGCAATCAGTGCATGCAACATTCAAAAAAAATCATGCTGATAAGTGATCATGAAGTTGAAGTTGATAATAATAATATTTTGTACAAAAGCAAAGAATAATTGCATTCGATTTAAAAATAATCCCATGAAAATAATATTAAAAGTAAATAATAATAATTATTAGTTACTTCCACCACCATGATTAGAGTGCATATAATTTTCGATTTCGTGATTAGTTTAATCCTGTGGATACTTATCGGCGTGCTCATAGTTCCTCTCGTGCTGCTACTCTTCCTGTACAAAAGAATAGTGATATTTGTAGCGCAAAAGGTGGACAGTCATCTTCATCCTACGCAACCCAACGACACATATTTTGCGGTAGGGGATACAAAACAAGTGCCGATTGTAAATGTCGCTCAAATCTGGAAAGTGGACGGGGTTTTGAATGTGGCAGAGTTGAGAACTTTGTTTCAGCAACAGTTTCTATCCTGTCCAGAGTCTCGCAAAAATTACCTTAACTTATACTGCTATCTGAAGCAGTTTGGTGGATATGTGTTTAAAAAGAGCGTCAAGTCTCTAGAGATTGACAAACATATTGTGGTAAAGGACTTCCCGAGCTCGGGGGAGAGCACGTTGGAAGAGTTCATTGTCAAGTGGATGGTACAAGAAAAGTTTCCAGAGGAAAGGCCGCTCTGGGAAATTGCTTTAGTTTATATGCCCGTGTTTGATGACGATGACGATGATGGTGATGTTGAGGAGGACGTGGATGCAATCAATTGTGAGAAAAATGAGAATGATAATGATAATCACGCAAAGATTATTAATCAAATTAACAATAATGACCGGCAGCAGCAGAAAAGGAATAATAATAAAAAGATAGAAACAGTTGTGCTCTTTAAAATGCATCATTGCTTGACTGACGGATATGGGTTCATTCATATTGTGGACAAGCTGACGGGAAACGAGGCACCATATATTGTGGAAGAGGAACAAGAATCTCTATTTCAACAGGTAAAAAATAGATTAATAAAACTTGGCGAAATTCCCTTAAAAATTTCATAACATTACGCAAACATAATCACGTCATCATCATGGTCAGCATAATACATAGTAATTATGGTTGTTGTTGTTGTTGTTGCAAAGACATCGGCATATATCCGACTTAACTTGCTTTCATTTTTTTTCATTTGACCTTTAACTTTAGACTCACAATTCACATGCATAGGTATACTATAACTACCCATTAGTATGTTGTCATAAAAGTCACAGTCATAACCGTAAAAATTAATGGGAACTTTTAGAATCCTAATTGCACATGCATGAATACTGAAATGAAACAATGCCTACGTATTTTTTGTCTGCTGCGGACTTGAAGAACAAACAACAACTGTCTCTGATTTAATTTGCATGAATTATTTTTGATATGCTTCCTTTTCAAGCGCGGCGAGCAGTAATGTGACAAAAAATGCGTCTAAAAATATATTTCAAGAGTAGGTTCAAGGTTAATAATTTAAGAGGCTCATGATGGGGGAATGTTTATATATATAAAATTAATTACGTCATTTGTTATGGTTTTCAGGTGAAAGCCAGCTTCTTTGGTCCAAAAACACTCATGGACTATGTGATAAAAGTGGCTCGTACTCCCGACCTTTTTTATCCTTTGAAGGATCGACGGAATGCCAAATGGTACATGAGCTTGAATACTTTAAATCTTGACAAACTGAAAGGTGTGCGACGTCGCACAAAGACTCATTTCATCAGCGTAATGATGACCCTGACTGTTGGGGCGATACGACGATATCTCAAAGAAAATTCCAATGGCAAACCCATCCCAAGTCATATTTGGACTGCGAATTCCTTGCCATGGCCAAGTCATCCAAGGACAACATTGGTAAATCATTGGACTGGAGGCGTTTTCCAAGTTCCTTTCAAGACGGAGGATGCGTTGGAAAGGCTTTATGGAACAGAACAGTTCTTCCGGTTTTTTCATGATACGCAAATGCACAAGACGGTGAAGAGGCTGATTATTCCAACGACTTGGTGTTTACCAAGTGCACTGCTTAGATGGGGGCATTCTTTAGATTTGTATTACTTCAGGTATTCCAATGCGTTTGCCTCCCTCCTTTTAAGTGAGAAGCCACATTATCTTTTGGGGAAAAGAGTAAAACAGCTTTATTTGCCTTTGGCAATTAAAGATGCCGTTCCCACCAGTGGTAAGAAGAATTATATCAACTCAGTAGATATTTTCACGAAATTAATAATTAATATTTCACGATTTTAATTTAACACAATTTAATGCTTTTTTTAGTTCTTTTCGGAGTATCCAGCTCCCATTCTGGTCAAATTGACATGAGCCTCCTAGCCAGCTCTGAATTAGTTGCGGATCAAGCAGCACTCGACAAAATTGCCAATGTTTACTTTGCTCAAGAATTAGACCTACTTTGTCAATCTGCAGAAGAGCGGGTCATTCCCATTTTGGAAACGGGAAACCAGCAGCATAAAAATAGCATAATATCTGCTACCGCTGAGAAATCGTCATCCACAGAAAAAATTATTTGTTCTAATGATATAAATGGCATGCAAAAGGGGTAATACAAAGTTAATTTTGTGTTGAAAGATTTTAACTAAAAAAATACTAATTTTAAATATGTACCATTTTAATTAATTTTTTTCAATAATGTTTTTATTTTTTAAAGACTGACTCTCACAAGTTTTTGTTTTTTTGTAACTCTTGTACTGTATTTACATTGTATAATAACCATAATAATAATAAATTTTATTTGTAATTGAACATCGACTGTAATAACAACACTAGTTATTATTAATTTGCATACTTCAGCTTTAGCCACTTTATAAATCCACCGGTTATCCTTAAATTTCCTTCAATAAACGTTATGCCTCTTACATAGTTAGTGTAATTGACATTAAACTTGGTATACAGAGGCAATTTCATGCGCTGATTAAGAATATTATAATTATTTTTTGCTAATTAGTCCCCTAATCAGCCTATTTTGAATGATTCTTTAAGGTTTTCTCCCAGCTTTGCTACTTCTTTACTCCGTTGTTGTAAGGGTTTATTACAATGTGACCTCGGCGATATTTTGTAAATAGTAATTTAATTTAGTATTTCACTCGTATACGTATACATTTTGTCAATAATACAACTTTTGGAATTTGTAAAATTTTGAAAATACTTGTGTAGAACTTGAACGGATACACGAATAAATACTTACATATCTTTTATGTGGATGGATGTAATTATGTAATGTTTATGCAAACTGCATTAACGAATTAAATTGTACATTTTTTACATGCGTTTGTTTATATGGAAGGAAAAGCAATGAGTTGACGTTGACATGTGGCGTAAAAAATAATATGGGGCGATGTGAGAAGTCGGTTTATTTTTCATGTAATAAAATAGAGATCTACATTAATCTAATCAATAATTATGTACGTTATGGAGTAAGTTAAAAGTTTTCAATATCCATCATACTTTTGACGCTGGTTGACAAATAAACCTCTCGACAAGACAGTTTTTATAATCATTGATAATAATTTATTTTGAAATTGAAAAATGGTTTTATCATGTTTTTAGTTTTATAGCTATATCTCAGGTAATTCATGTAAAAAGTATAATTATTTGAAACATAGTTTAGAAGGTACATTTTATACAGAGCAAAAGAACTGTCGCTTCGTTATCTAATGTAACTCAACAATGCCACAATTCGAGCTTAGTTACCTTTGTAGAACGTTGCTGCTAATTTGCTTCATGTATACGATGGGTTTTTGGCCTGTCCAAATGTTACAGAATATCAGCGACTATGCTCCCCCTTTCTTTCAACTTTTTCCACATGATCCTGTGGCTAAAATGTCGAAAACTCCATATAGTCCAGTGATAAATTTATTTTCCGAATTGTCTCTTTCCTGCACAATTTACGTGTACGGATATTACAACGATACCCACTACCCATTAATTCCATATTTATATGACTTGTGTGCCGCCGCAGCAAGTAGCAGAGTAGATCCCGCTGTTTATTGCGTTCAGCTAATAACCTCCAAGTATGTGGATGACTACGTCTGGGAATGGACTGATTTTAATTTTTATCACACACGTAACGATCTTATTCGACTCCACAATAGATCATCATCATCACAGTTTGATTACCAGAATGATTCCCGCCCATTCCGTCCGCCACGTGGACTCAGGCCTATTGAAACAGATTGGGGAAATGGGGTACCGGAGCCTTACTACTTCATCTTCGCCCCCAAAAGATATCAGAGCCACTGCATGGTCCTGATTAGAACGATAGAATATAATCGAAAGCCATACTGGCTTACTCGGGGATTCGAGCGAGCGTTGACTTCAAGCGATTATTTGCCAATGCCATACAACGGTAGGGTAAGCCCAGATTTTGTATTTGTGTACTCCCACTCCTACAACGACACTCAAAAAGAGTGCACTAACAAAACCCTAGAATCTAGAGGTCATAACTGTGGATTCCCCTGGTTAAAAGAAGAGGACACGGGCACATCAATAATTTTGTTTGTGACATTAACACAAACAGAAAGTCATACAATGATGAGGATGAAAATGTATCGCTTCGATGGATGGAGAAGGATCATGCGTAGCGAAGAGATGAGTGTAGCCAAACTCAAATCAATTTGGGAGAACATGCACAAAAACATCAATGATCTTTTTAGTAAGACCAATCATGCCAATAGCTCAGCTCAACGTCGTTGGATTCCAAGATTTCGACGAAGAAGTATCAAGAAATATAAACGAAAAGGTTTGTGGAGGGACGCCACGCGTAAAATATCACCTTAGATTACGACGGAACGAGCAAACTTATAGAGTATGGGATCCCCAAGAAGATTGTGCTTATGAAATCATCTCATCCAAATACCACAAGCACAGCAAATCAAATCCACATTCATTCTTCAAATTTCTAAAGTGGCCAATCACTGTTGAATTCAGTGCTGTTGGGACTATGGATCATGGGGATGAGTACGCATTTGGAAAGCGCGGAAAATTTTTCATTCCAGTCACTGGTCGCTTTCAAGGATTTCGCTATTCCATTTTTATTGACAGGAAAAGTATAAAAACGGAATTTGACATGACCTCTCTTCTCACACCATTCAAGATGAGAGTCTGGGCTTGTTTTCTCGCGACATTGGCAGGGTTTTCCATAGCCATGAAACTTTCCTCAAAGTCATTACAACTATTTTGGACCTTTTCCGTTCTTCTGGAACAAGGAAAACTTCAAACCAAGCTCAAAAATTCATTGAAGATTTGTATATTGGCACTATGTTGGCAGCTGTCAACGATTCCATTAAGGCTATTGTACACAGGAGACATGTTTTCAGCCATAACTGCGGAGAAAATACCTCCAATGCCCCAAAATATGCCTGAACTATTTTCAGATGATAACTTGAGGAAAATTGACATATTCACTCCTGCCAACGAAATGAGTGCGCTATGTTTCGAAAACTGGGGAGATGATGGAGATGAAATCACCACCGAACAGCTCTTATCTTCAGTCAGAAGTTTAAATCTTACCAAGCTACAAGAAATCATAAAACCGGACAGATCCCCAACCTCTTCATTATTTAAAGAACTGGATGACAAAGGAAATGAGCACCCAAGGAT
>JAHZNC010001494.1:0-20208 GCA_027744095.1 Zhuqinia jingwanae
CTGTTCTGTGTCTACGTGTGTGTGTGTTTTCGAACACTCACTTAAGTTCTGGTTGGTTGTCGTAGTCGTCGTTGTGTGTCTTTTCAAATTGTTGTACTGCCAAGAAGAAACCTAAGATTTTCTCTCAGCCGTCGTTAAATAAAAAAAGAGTTGGAGGCACCCCAGCCAAAGTCGTCATCACAGCCAACAGCTCATGTGTGTGTGAGAGATGGAGTGAGTGACCTGTGTTGTTGAGGAGAAAATGAGTGTGTATGTGTGTGTGTGTGTCTCTCTCTCTTCACTTTTCTTGGCTGTTCCTGTTCCAACACAGTAGTCACACAATCAAATAATAATAATAATAATAATACAAGGTTTCTTTCACTCACGATGAAAATGAACTAATCGTGCAACTGCTTCACATACTTTCTGGCATAACATGAATGTACTGTGAAATGTGAAAAAGTACTACGTGTGTGTGATGATGTGATATGTCGGCAATTTTTTTTTCATTTCTTTCATTCAACATGAAATGAAATATAAAAAAACTTGCAGCAGCTGGAAAAGGCACAAAAAAAATTCTCCAGCATTAAAACACTTTTCCTACAACTCTGCTGGAAGAAAGAAATGGAATTATTATGATCATCAGCACTTCCATATGAAGTGATTGTGCTGTTGAGCAAAAAAAAATGCAGGAAGAGCATCCGAAGCAAAAGCCAAGTCAAGAAAGGAAAAAGGAACGGTGGTGATGCTAAAAATGTATGGAATATGCACATAGGTTAGTATAGAATGCTGCTGAATGCCATGTATTCATTGCAAATATCACAAAGTTTTCCCTGAGTTTGCACATTTCATTGACATCACATCAGTCAAGTTCATTTCATACGGTGAGCATCATGATCATTATCATATTATATCCTCATCATCTGTATTTGACATAAGACACTGCTACTGCTACTGCTGCATATATAAAGAATGACATGTTATTGCATATTGGTTGGATTTTTTTTGGTAGGCACATGTAATTTTTTCCCCTATAATACATAATACCAATAATACATATGTATATAGTCAATAAAAGGAAGGAAACAGCACAAGAAAGAAGAAGACATACCGGCTGTGAGTCTGCTGCTGCTGGTGTAGTATTACACGACGACACGAGTAGAAAGTAGTAGAGGCGACGACGACGAAGACCACTCTCTTGAGAGTGTGTGTGTATATTTAGTTTTATGTGTGTGTGAGTGTGTGTGTGTGCGTCAATATAATAAGTTTGCGAGCAGGGTAATATATAATGTAATAATGATCATATCATCATCAAAAAATAGCGTAATATTATAATCCACTCAATTTACACAGTGAGAACTCGTCAGTTCACCAATAAAAAAAAATTTCATGCTGCATGCAGAATATATTATTTTTTCATGTAATAAGAACGACTTGCTTTTTTTTATGTATCTATATTTAATATGTGGTTTAGGCATTAGGTTAGGTATCTGTATCCCGTTTATAATAATTACGTGCATATATGTATTTCCCTATCAAATCAGCAGCACAGCCGGTTGACAACAAGACAAGCAAGGTGGAAGGAACATAGACCTACTGACAAAACCGTCAGAGGACAAACACGGTGTGATAATTAAGAGCCAACCACGGCGACAGCACGACGTGTTTTTCTTCTTCTTCTTCTTCTTCTTCTCCGCCCTTTGTTTTTGCACAATTTACGAACACATTAAAAATTTGCAAATATTTTTGTAATCGATACATCAGCAAGAGAGGAGCGCTCGTATTCATTATTAAGTACTGACTATTAAATAATGATTGGCGCTTTCTCGATTGACACTACATAGCCTCGTCCCCACTCATCCATATCACGCGGAAATGAGACATGCGAGAAACAATAACAGCATGATAAAGCAAGGTGACAAGTAGGGATGCATACACCACTACAACACTCTTTTTTCATTATAAACCCCGATATCGGAATTTCCCCTTGGTATTGTTTACTCCAGTCCAAAAAGAGTAAAACACTGGAGAGGGGTTAATGTAAATATGTATCTTTAATAAGTAGGCATGGCAGCACACAGCATATAATAATTTTAACTTTGGCAAGTTAAAATTAAATAGGCATGAATCGAATATTATCACGGTTTAGTGGAAAATCAAAAGGACGAAACGAGAAAAGTGTTTTGATGCATTATTAAATGCACGTATGTATGGTTATATTGATTAATGTTTTATATTAAAAGATAATAAAATATATAGCTTTGCTGACCTGAAACGCAACTCACGTTAAGAAGATAGCATTTTACATATCGCCATCACTACTACTATTACTCCTACACATAATATACACGTTCAATTTAGTTCAAGGAGGCATTTAGGCATTTAAACTCTTAGGTCTTCCTGTGTTGCTACTACAACTGCTACTACTCATACCATAGTTTGCTTCTTCTTTTTTGGTTAGGATTATACACTTACGATAGGAAAATGATGACTTGGCTGACAATGACATGTTATTTTCTATATTTCATGCTTATCTTCTTTTTTCATTATTTATAGGTTTTTTGTAAAGGTGGCAAAAAGAAACTTGGCTGGACCCGTAAGGAAGTCATACTATATTGTCGTCTTGCAGAACTAATTATTAATGTAACGGCCTGTGACAGAGAAAGGAACAAGGAATGATGAATGTATGTACCTGATTGAAAAGCAATGAAAACAATAAGAATGCACAGATTGAATGTAGGCAACGAAAAGGAAGAAAAGTTGATATATAGTTTTGTTATCAAAGAAAAATAAATAAAAAGTTACAGGAATATTAACTAATTAAAAACTTTGTGACAAAAGAAAAAGTGGATTCCAGGAAATGATTTAATATTTAAAAAACAAACAGTAAATGCTATATAAATATATATAGTGTTATAGTTATATAATAAACAATTATATCATAATAATTGTTGGATTACTCTGCTGTGCGCTTTATGAAACTTCTTCACATACAGCTACGCTGACAAACATACAGACTCGATATTGTTGCTTCCTCTTTTCTTTAAAAAAAAATATATATCTAGAACTACTAATATTGTGCTTAATTATTACGTCATTAAAATAGTTTATTATTCAATGGTGCTACTACTGTTAACTAGCAAAAATGTAAGAAATCACTTCATGCACATTACTTCTATGAAAAAAAAAGAAGTAAGGTTTCTTGTGAGCCTTTTTTGGAAGATAGTCTAATTCTTCTAATTTGTGTCGACTGTGACTTCATCGGTAAACTTGAAAACCTCTGAAGAGAACTTCAACAATATCCAAGAAGTGAAATGAACTTTTACTCAGTTGTTTTAATTGTTAACGGGTGAATGTTCCTCAAGTCAGTGATTCTAAATGTATTGGTGCGTGCTAGCCAGTGTTTTACTCCCCTCTTGTTGTCGATGTTGTAGTGGTCCCACATTACTGCAACTGTTGGAAAACAATAATCCACATCTCCTGGAATACTACAACAGCAGAAGTACATGTGGTGGTGGAACTTTAAAAGATTTCAAACTGAGTAACTGGTGGAGTGACTATTATAAATTTAAGAGTAATAATAACAACAGATACACTAATAATAATAGATACTTGAGTAAATACAATAATAGCGAGCATAGTAATTGCAAGAATAATAATAGTAAAAGTGAAATTGCTGTTGAAGCGGCGTCTGCTTTCTCTGGTGGTCGTCCCTCCTACTCACCAGCAACATGACAGACTTGTCAGTATCGTCGGAGTTGCTATCATCAAATAAAGCAAGTCTCATCTCATCCCGTTCTTCTTCTACTCCTGGTGAACCAGGAGTAGTCATAGGCACCGGTGTTGGGCCCTCACTGCTGGGAACGGGAGCAGCAATAGCAGCAGCATCCTTAGCGTCATTATCATCTTCGGTGAAAGCAAGAACCAGCTCCATATACCCTGGTATCACCGGCAGTAGCGGTGGACTAAGCAACAGTCACGGCAGTACTGGTGGAGGACTGGAACCACACACATCAGAAGGAGTGCACACGTCTTCTTCTTCTATCAGTCACTCTACGACCACCGGCAGTAACACACTTCACCATCATTATCCTCATCAAGGACAGGTTCAAGGAGCAACACTTTCAACAACGTCAATTCCACATCCTCATCATCTTCCTCCTCCTCCTCCTCATCTGCCTCATAATCTAAGTCAACAACCTTCCTCTATGGAGGTGTTCAATCTCCGTTGGGATGAGTACCACCGCATTGTTATCGACTCTTTCTGGTCACTCTACACCGAAGAGTCTCTGGTCGACTGCACTCTTGTAAGTTGAAATACTCAAATAATACAGAATAATAATACTCAATCATAAATATTTGAAAATTTTCATTGGCGTCATCAGTGAAAATCGTGTCGATTGTTGTATAGAAACGTCATGCTAATGCATGCTTTCTCTTTCATTCACTTTCTCCTTCAGGTTTGCAGCCCTACCGAGACGGTGAAAGTACACCGGATAGTTTTGTCTGCCAATAGCCCCTATTTCAGGTCGCTATTGGCCACCCACACAGCTCATCCCCATCCCATCATCATCCTCCACGATGTCAGATACTCCATTCTCAAAATGCTCATTACATTCATGTACAGGTAAGAAAGATCTCTCTCTCTTAAATTTTTTTTCAAAAGTGGCAAAATTAGCATAGTAGAAACAACTAGGCATGTGTTCTTATATAGCCATCCGCCATTACATATTATTTTTCCGTAGGCATTTTTAAAATCCAATTTTCTATTCTACTTCATACTTACTTTACTTACGTTTGCCGGCCGGTAGGCTTGCTCGGCTTTCATCATCATCATCATCATCGTATATTTGATCCCTTCTTACAATCCTTGCATACCTACAACCAAATCGGTGAAGCGTATGCAGCAATACACACACACACACACATGCTCACTGTCTTGTTCTACATTCTACATCCATTTTTACTTTTAAGAGCAAGCGTGTACATTCACTATGTCAAAAAGAATGCGAAAACGAGAAAAGCGTGCAAAAAATGGAAAACCATGTCTATGGAAGGACACAATCATCTGTTCTTCTTCTTTCCTTCCCTATTTCCTCCTTACTTCTTTTAAAGAAGTATGTAACAGTGAAACTGAGTACTTTTACTTGAAATAAAATTGCATGCATCTTGCTTTCCCAAAAAATACATCCCGTTGCACAAATAGAAGAAAATATGCAGGAACGCGTATAATAAAAAAGCACACACAAAAACAGTATGAGCGCAGTTACCCGTGTGTGTGTGTGTGTGTTTGTTTTTCACTCTTCGTTTCTGCATTCTCTTGTGCAGCATACCATACCATAACTCTACAACTCATCGTACTTATGTTGCACACAACGCAAACTGCAAAGTAGAGCAAATCTTTAAGCAACTAAAAAAAATTTCTCTGCTGCCACTGCTGTTTTTTTTTTGGTAAAGTGTGATGGCTTGCATACCAAAAATGTGTGCATGCATTTAAGAGAGAGAATGTGTGTGTGTTGTGTAGAAGGAGGAGACTGGTCTTTTTGGGTTGGCTAGTTGTTTGGTGTGTGGATGGATGCACTTTTTCGTTAAGTTCCTCTATCTTTCGGTCTCCCTGTGTGCATGTGTGTAAGGTTGCTCATCTCTCTGCTTTTTTTCGTGTGCTGATCTGCTGTGTATGTATGTGCATAAATAAGGCATGTTACTACTACGATTTTTGGGAAATGCATTGATGGTAGAGTGAGAGTGAACTCTGAACGAAATATACAATGTGCAGTAGTAGTGAGTGTGTATGCAAGGATTGGTTGCTGCTGGTAGAAAGTTGGAAATTGCAAAGAGGGGAAGACCGAGAAGAAAGCATATTTCGTCATGATCACGACAAGGAATCATGTATAATATTTATTGCTCGTTTCTTATATTGGCAAACAAGGCACACATATGTATAGGGTGGTAAAGAGGGTCAGGCTCACACAACCCAGTTGAGTTATCATCATCATGCTTATCCTGATGATACTTCTTTTTACTAACGACGAAAAGAGGATATTAGTATTAAAAATGTATGTAGCCGATAATGCTTGTCCCTTTGAAAGGGAGAGAAGCCTAAGTACTGTAAGAATTTGAAATACATTGAATGGTGGAAAACCCAAAGTCCCTGTGCACGCATCGAAAGAGTATATATGCGGGAGGAAGCGGGTAGGTTTCTCTTCGTCCTCGTTCTCTCGTCCTTCTCTAGCCTCTTCTTCTTCCTCTTCAAACAGATTGATTTTCAGTTGCCAAATTACATTTCTGCGCGTTTATGTTACACACACACACAACAAGCAAATATGTAGGAGAAAGAAAGAATAGCAGAAACATGAAATATTATACGGATACCAAACGCATTATGTATTGTGCAACCAACACAAACACCAGAAATACACCAAAAAGCTACTATAATGCAATCCATGCAACTTTAATGCTGCAATGCTACTGCTCTACTACTACTACAACTACCACATAAAATGGTTTTTATGAGCCTTAGCATTCTGGTTGGTTGAAAACTAGCATGCGGTAAAAGAAAGGAACGTTCGGTTCTACTTTCTCCTTCTCGCATCTTCCGCGTTAGCAAATCTCTTGGCAATCTATGACAGATAATTAAACTTGTCATCATCATTACAAGATGAGATGTGAGATATAATAGGTGCCGTTTTGATGGAAACAACGACCATTATTTTGACAATTATATGGACTCCATTTCATCATAAGTAATGTTTCTATTGTTACCCATGTATTCGTTCATATAATTTTGCACTTGCATAAATTTTATAGTTCACGTTAGGTGTTAGGAAGCTTTCTCAGTTCATTCAACGAACTGGAGTATGGTGCTCATCAATATTTTTTCGGACGCTGGGAATCTATTTTAATGAAGCGGGTAAAAAAGAAAGCAGAACTCTATACCCTGCTTGTTGCGTTATTATTATAGTATCCTACTATAACGACTCTTCTTCTTATGCCCACTTCTGCGTATTGCAATATGAGAATGATCTACTATGAATTAAGCCTTGCTGCACGAGTTCTATTTTTTTTCATGCAAAAGGGAGAAAAAAAGCCGGCATTTGCGTAGGGTATATGGCATTGGAACAAGGATGATAGGACGATGGGATGATGATTTATTTTTGTAATTCGTCACCTGCTTCTCACTTCCTCACACGAGCCCGAGATTCGGTGTAACCCGGAGGAGAAAGCCAATGGTTTATTGCACGTACTTAGAATACGGCTTGCATTACACACACACTTTCCAGCTATATATAGTGACGAGTGAGAAAAGAAACAGAAAGAGTAAAAATGTGCTGTTCATGACGATGTTCATGTTACGATGATGAAATGGAGTAAGCACGGAGCCTCCAGCATCTTGGAGTCCTCTCCATGAAGGAATGAAGCTGGAAAGAAAAAGATGGGCTATGTGATGGAGTGGTAGTGGTGGGAGTGATGAGCGAAAGAGTGCACAAGTAAAAGAGAGAGAAAGAATGAAACAAGGGCATTGCACCTTCCTCATCACTTGGTACACTTTTTCGTTAAGTACCTAAGGGCAGGAGAGAGGCACGGCGAGTTGAAATGGGTAAATTTTTAGGAGAAGCCGGTTAGCCAACTGCTCGTGTGCTCTCTCTGCTGATCATGGCATGGATGAACATTGTGGTACGATGTGTAATGCTGGTTGGTTCTTTCCTTGTGTGAGTACTTCATCTACAATTTATACATGTGAGCCCGTTACTCTTTCTTACTTCTCTCTGCTTTTTCTGCTCACTGTCCTTCTGTTCAACATGAGATGGAAAAAAAGTCGAGTTCATTTTGAAGGGCCTCTGTTATATTAACTGGAATTGTGTGTGTGCAACATGGAACAGCTTTTTTTTCTTCAAAGGAGAAAGCTGTACAGTTTGTCGGAACACACACACACGTAACAAGTTTATTAATAATATCTGAGGGGTGGTCGGGTCTTTCCTTGGCTCGCGTGCGATATGACATGTGCCTATTGCTCGCAGCATCGCATGGTAATGCACCTAATGAAATGACCTCAATTGCATTGAATAAAGGAAAGAGAAATGGGTGTTCATCGTATAATGATGATGATGATGATAATGGGAATGTACATGTCATTGATGATGTTCTATTTTTTTGTTGGGTTGCTAGGGGTGAAGTGAACGTGCTCCCGGAAGAGATGACAAGCCTGCTGAAAACTGCCGAAAGTCTTCAGATTCTCGGACTATGCTCCTCGCAGAACTCGCATACAGTCACCACGACAACCATGACCACGACGACGGTTTTAAAGCGGAAGGCAAGCTCTGCCCGGTCCTCTGGAGCTTCAACGCCTTTTGAGCCTGCAGCGGCTGCGTCCTTGCAGCACGCACAAACACCGGTGCTGACGACGATCTCAAATTCTAATGCTAGTTCACCACCGCTGACGTCAGTAGGCTCGGGTGAAAATAGGGGTGTTAGTGGAAATGGGGGAGGTGGAAATCACGTGGGTACTCCAAATAATAATTCGTCGACGATACAGCAAGCCGTGTATTCAAAGAAGGCGAGAATTTTGGAACAACAGCACCATCACCACCATTTTCCTGCTCATCATCATCACCATCACGGGATAAATCATGGGCCGTATCATGGTGGTGTAGTTGGACCAGGCGGAACGTATAATTCCAGCAGTAGCTCTTCTCCTGGTACTCCAGTTGCATCTGGTACACCGACTACTCAGAATTGGATGATGGATCAGCCATTGGCATTGAAAAAGGAAGACTCAAGAAGTCCATCACCGTCAACACCGTCGCCACCCCCGGAGTCGCCACCCCCCAGTCGAAGTGGACGAAGAGATGACAGCAGAGAAGATTCCTATCATCATAGTATAAGAATGTCACGAACAAACTCACCTATTGAACTGCTCCGAAGGTCCACATCATCGTCACCAAAGCCGGGGTGGGTTGGAGTTGGACGTGAAGCGCAGTCACCACCACCCACAGTCCTTCCACCTGCTCATTCTAACATGTATCAACATCACAACCAGCAACCGCACCACCATCATCATCATTCTCATCACCACCAAACACATCCCCACAACTTGCGGAAATTGTCGGGTCAAAGCAGTGTATCTCGAGGAGGTACTGTAGATGACACTTTTGCTGATGAGGATGATGATCCCGAGTATGAGGATTTATCCAGGGGAGGGAACTCGGACAGAGGTGGAGGAGGTAGAGATAGGGATGGACCAATGATAAATGATACTGATATGAATCCGAGTGATGAGGAAGAGGAGGATGAGGATCCTGGACATCATCCTCAGTCGCGGAATTCACTGGATTTGGCGTCCAGTTCCAGAAGCAGCAGCACAAGTGGTATCAATCTCATTCAGGGTGCATCTCACATGGATCAGGTGGGGATTTCACGTTTTACTCTAACGACGATTGTTAAGACAAACAAATAATAATGACTCAATGAAAATTGTTAAAACAAAATATATGATTACTTTACAGGATCCGATCTGTCTCCGATTTTGCTGTCCGTACTGTTCCGCAAACTTTCCCTCGCAGTCAAACCTCTCGCGACACATAATGATCTTACATCCCACGGTATACTCCCTATACGCTAGCGCTCCACCTGGTGGCCCTGTCCCAGTGCCACCACCGTCGACATCTCCCATAATTGAGACAGCTCACAATCTGGTCAAGCATAGTCATAATAGTAACGATGGAAGTGGTCCGTTGCCACTGGAAAATCACCATCCTCATTCCCACCACCATCTTCCTCCTGGACACCCCTCGTACGAAAAGGGTGGACCTGGGGATGTCAGAGGTGGCTCATCATCCGGTATGATACCTCATGAACCTGGTGCTGGCGGGGGCTCATCTTCCTCATCCACCTCTGGGCAGCAGTCCAGCATTGTCTGCAAGTTCTGTGGGAAACCATTTCCCGAAGTGTCTCAACTTATTCAACACTTGCCTATCCATACGGGTGAACGTCCCTTCAAATGCGAGTTTTGCGGAAAAGCATTCAAACTCAGACATCACATGAAGGACCATGCTAGGGTGCACACGGGGGAAAGGCCTTTCCGGTGTAGTCTATGCGGTAAAACGTTTTCCCGGAGCACCATTCTCAAAGCTCACGAGAAAACGCACTTTCCCAAAGGTTCTGGTCCTCCGAACAATGGACCTGCCGAAGGAAGTAATGGCAACAATGGAGCAGAAAGCCGGGGTGGGGGAGGAACTGGGTTCAAATTGTGATAAGATATATACCTTTTAGCAGTTTAAATTATAATTGTAATTAGAAAACTTAAGAAATGTTTGCCTAATTAATAAGCACATATTATATAGTTGTATATGATACGAGTACCTGCTGCTTCTTCTCTTCTGGCATCATCATCCTACTTGACTATATATGTACATGGCATTTATCACACACATTTTAATTAAGTTTACAGTTTTCTTTGCCTTTTAAGAATCAATAATATTATTATTATTATAAATACTTAAAAATATTCTGTATGGATGATGGCTAGGGCGATGACGATATGCATTGTGATAAAAAAATATATTGAATTATAGACGTACAGATGAAAAAAAAAACAATGGTTGTTTTGTTTTATGATGGTTCTGAAAGAGGGAGAAGAGTGGAACGGCAATGACAGGATAGCAGAATTTTTACAAAATTTATTGTGCGCGCCAGGATTGTTGTTATTATAAAAAGTTAAGAAGCCAAGTGACCTTTTTAATTGGAAGGCGACGACTCTAAAAGGGATTTGGTGACTCGTAACGTAAAATAATAGTAATAACTTGTCTTGTTTATCTTGATCAATAAAAAAATAGCAAAGGAAGCAAGTACCTGAAACAAAAATTTAGGTTGAAGTTTGCGGACAAGGAAAAGAGAAAGCCAAAAAATAATATGATGTTGTGGAACTTGGAGTGACCTGGTGGAAAAATGTGATTTGACTGATACATAGCAGCATGATAAGGATAGGAAGAAACAACAATTTAAGTAATGTAAAATATGTACATGTACTGGAAAATTAAGAACAGAGAGCGAAATATTAATATTTTTTTGCTTCGAGTTGTATATGAGAGTACGGTTTAGGATTGAGAGTTTTATGAATGAAGGGATTTGGACAGAGATCTCCATATTTGCCTAATGAACGGAAGATATATATATATATATCTAATTAAAGGGTCTTCTTGATAATTAATTATAGTAGGTTAAATAAAATATTTAAGTGAAACCTAACTCGTCGCTTCTAAGAAATAATAAAATGTGAGTATCCCTGAAACGTAAATAATATATTGAATGAGTTAATAATGTAGTAAATAAGATACGCTAATATTATAAGTGATATAAAAGCATGCATGCAAGGTGAAAAGCAAGTCAGTTTTTAATCGAGAGAAAAAAACGGTATAGTTCAGTATAAATTTAAATTCTTGGAGGGGCCAAAAAAAATTACTAAACCGAAAAAATATCAATTGCACGAGCGGATTTCGTAACGAGCGCGTATCCATCAGTAAGTAGGCCAGGACATTTAAGTAAGTTTTTTTTTTGGAGAAAGGAAATTTTTTTTTTTTGTATCGACCTACTAAATTTTTTTGTTGATTTTTTGTTGTTAAAAATTTACCTGGTTGATCTTATAATTTAAACAAAAATAAATAATATAATAGTTTTAAAAAAACAGATCGCTTTCAGATGAAATACCTGAGAGGAAAATCTATTATAAATTATATTTAAAAAAAAAACTTTTAATTACTTTTAAGGGACAATTAAAGAAAAAGTGAGGAATCCGCTGAAGCATATAATCTTATTAATTATTCACATTAGGAGCATCTTAATCGAATGATTTTACACAAGAAACTCAAACTAGTCGACATTATATTTCTGTATATAATAATAATTATTATTATATAATATTCTTTCAAAGTAAGCACAACTATAAGCTGATTATTATTGGTATGATATGTAAATACAAGTCTAACCGAAAAAAAAACTATTGAGCGCCATTACACAATTTTTTAAAAATATATATTTCAAACGGAAAGTATAGAAAGGAGGATGCGGTATAGGTATGTATGTAGAAAATGAATTTGGGATGGATTCTATATTTGGAAATGGATTAAAGACTGGCTATAGATTGTCTATTGTTAGAGCATACATAGAAGAAGAAGAAATGAGGAAACAACATAATATAATTAATATATTATGTTGTCTAATACAATTATAAATATCGTCATCGTTATCAGCAGGTTATATATGTAATTTGATTACAGCTGATTTAATGAGGAACTGAAACAGGTCACTGGTAATAATTTGAAATTTATACAGCCTATCACGGGTCAAATAACGAGTTATTATTTTGGAGGAGCTTTTTTTTTACTTTCAAAGCTGCCATGATGTGCTTTGCTGGAATGACATCTTTATTTTAAAAATTTTCAGTGACAACTTTTTAAAGTGAGCTACTACATATTACTATTACTTTGAATGGTTGATTGTTTGATTATAATGATAAATACGTAAAATAATAATAATAGCTTTGCATATTAAAATAGGAAGAGTGTGCTCCATAATAAAGCACACAATAGACTTACATATTATTATTATGTGTAGGGATATGATTATAAGGTTTAAATGCAAAGTAAACGAGAAAATACGTGTATAAAATCCTGGACATATGCATATTAAAAAAAAAATTTTGAGAGAGAGATCATCGTTAGAGATAAAAAATGTGATTATATAACTGCAGAAAAAAAGAGAGAAATACTTCGTACTATACGGGCTTCAACGAATTACCTCTGAAAATGAACATAATTACAGATAATGATAATATATAATGACGACGAGAAGGGAAAATTGTATACCTCAAAAACCTCAATTTACTTCAATACATAATGCTTCTTGGTAATTCTAATAACAGGTATGCTAAAAGTAAGACATTAAAATTCAATAATAATAGGTAATAATCATCATAATCTTGTTTGCCTCTGTTCATGTGTGTACTCCTACTACAACAAAAATGGCTTATTATAATATTCAATAAGTTTAAAAAAAAAAATTATATATATGTTTACCAGAAGATAACTTTAAAACAGCTTTTAATAATGAGAACGTTTATACATGTAAACGACTGAAAAAAATATACATATAAAAAAACTTTAATACTGCCTGCAAAACAACACACTATATATTCACTATACTTTCAAGCATATATAATTATTATTATAAATTTTTAAATGGTAAGAAATGATATACATACGCTATGCTACGTGTCACTCATCATCAGACTCTCAACAATAATATATGTATGCATATATATTGTAAAATAGTTGAATTAATTATAATTAATTCACAGTTAACATCCAAGAAAAATACACCACACACTCACGCATATTATATGTATAACAAAATCTTACTATAATAATTGATAGTGTTTGAAAAAAAAAAGAAGTTATTTATGAATTCAAAAAGAAACATGAATGAAAAAGGCTGTTTGTAGGATTTGAAACAAGGTCAGCTTCCAAAAGAAAAGAATGGCTTTATGTAATACATACATACATACACATTTACAATTTCACATTGTAGTTTCAGTTCAGTATAATCGTGCTAAAAAAATAAATAACAATGACACAAATTTTGTTTAGGTTGACGCAAAAAAAATGAACTTGCTCTTCATAACACACAATTTTTAACCATGAAAGTGTGCTTGGAAGATAATATATATTATGAAAAACTGAATCTCTATCAGTATTTTTATTGTCCTATATAATTACTTGTAAAAATGGAGCACATTTATGCATAATATTTTGGTTTTGGTTGGGTTACCTGATTTGATTACCTGAAAAGTGTTGGAATGGAAACAGAAACATATTATAAAATAATAATATGTAATATGTTTACTATAGTAGTATTGAATATTGAATGATTAAAGGTTTTGATTAAAATGTGATTTTTTATATTATCAGTTATTATTATTATTACAAAAAATTCATATCATATATGAAAAAATATATTGAGAGAGGATTTTTATAATAAGTTTGTGAGCCAATTTTTATTTCTCAGCTTTTGAAAGAAAAAAAAAGATTTGGAATAACTGTTTAACGGTTTTAAATGAAAAAAAGCAATGCAATAATTAATACATTAAAAATACAATTTAAAATCGTAGATTATTATCATTATTATTATGTAATAGTTATAATGCGTGCGAGAATGATAAAAAAAGGTATACCTTTAAATTGTATACATACAATACAATATACATATAACCAATCGCATGTATTATGTAGGAGATTTGTACTGATTGTTTGTCATCCAGTCATGATGAGGAGTAAAGTGAATACAAAAAACGAGCGCGCGGTAGTGAATGTGGCGGTAAAAAAAGGATTTTTTGAATAGTCAAAAGAGAAGAGAAAAAAAGAGTTCAGTCAACTTTATATAATAATTGTATGTTACATGTTAGTAGAATCTTTGCAGAATGTTTATTATATAATATGACATATTATTAATTATTATTATTATTAAATGTATATTAATTATATTTTTGTTTGTGTTTGTCATAAAAATACTCGGAAACTGTGCTTGTTGAAACAGAATGAAGCGGTCTGTAATATTATTAAAGAAATGTGTTTTTGAATAATTTACAACTAAAAAATTGATTTTATTTGTAAAAAAAGGAGAGCTAAGCAGGAGCAGCAACAGAGAAGAAAAAGTGAGCATATATATTTAAAAAAAAAATTATGAAGACCACATAACATGTTTTTTTATCGTAAATGTGTGGGGTCATTCATATAAAAAATATATATATGTATTTTGTAGTGCTTTCACTAGATGTAATAATAAATAATTTGTTATAAATTACTATATATAGTAGTTCTAAACATTATTATTATAATTATATTATATATTATTAAACAAATAATTAATTAAATTGATAATTTTAGCCGAATAAATAATGATGATGATGATGCGAATTTTTTAAAAAAAATACACATAGTTTATTGTACACGTCTAACCAATATAATTATTATTGCATGATGATGGGATGATGATAATATAATTATTTGTTATATTTATGACGCTATAAATTGTCAAATTTAATTATCACATGCCTCCTTAATTCTTAAAAAAAATAAAAGCCTGAGACTTGCCATTTTTAAACAACAAATAAGATAACATGATAAAATATATAATGATGATGATGATGATTGATCGATCGATGCTGTTTATGAGAGAAAATAGTAGAGAGAAAAAAAATATTTAGCTAACCGCAGCTTTCATGATTTTTACCTGTAATAAGCGCAATTTATATAATATATAATTATATCTATATTAAATTCATTTTTATCAGCCAAATGAAATGCAATTTCTTATTATGGTGAAATGTTTTTTTTAAATGAATTTATTTTAAAAACAAAATAAAAGCTTGAGTGATTGTGTACTTGGGTTTATAAGAACTATTTTCTAAGAATAGTACAAAGTAGAGAGACAACCATAAGGTCATCAACAAAAGTTAACTATTAGGAGCAGTTTGCTATTTAAAAAAACTTGCTCTTTTGAAAATGAATACGTGTTTTGATGAGATCATAAAAAAATAATATTCAATCCTCAAACTATACTTCTACCATTTAAAAGAAACTATTATATATATACATTATACATTATATTTATTTAAAAAAAATGAATATACCGCGATTAGACAGTTTAATACATATATATAATATATATACTGCCCGTTGTGATTCGCTATGAAAACTTAAAAAAATAAAACATGATTGTGAACTAACTATAATGAACACACCTTTTAATATATAATTATTACTCTAATAATAATAACGACTAATTTGTAACAGTACCGATAAAAATGAACTTATATACACTGAAAACAATTTGATTGATTTCAACAACAAAAAAAGCTACTAAAAAAACGGAGACGTTACACAAGATGGGTAAAAAAATGGGCAAAAAAAACGATAGACAGAAAGTGAAAAATATAAACCACAGAAAACAAATATTTAAAAATATTTGTATATAAATATTTTGATAAGTATACTACATACCTACACAACTCGTTCGTTCGTTAAATAAAATCGTTTGTTCGCAAAAAAAAAAAAACTATCTCTGAAAAAAATGTAAGAACCGCCCCGGTTCTTCTTCGCTGTTCATATTATGACAGATGAGTGCTCAGTAAAAAAATATATACACACAGCTCTTATAATTATTTTAAAACAAATTACTAAAAAAATACTATTTAGTTAAGGGAAAAATCGATACAAAAAAAATAACTAAATCATGTTATTATTATTGCTACAGGAAAAAAAATAGACGATGAGCATAGAAAAAACAATTTTAATTATCTAAAATTTAAATAAAAAAATTGAATGTAAAAAAATACACATGTAAAAAACCGTCAATTTTTCATGCAGAGCATACGAAAAGAAAGAAGAAGAAAAAACAGCAATTATTGTAACTTCATTACTGGTATCTACTGATTTTAGTTAATTAAGTAGGTATATTATATCTCTCGTAAAAAAATTAAATATATTATGCCAATCTTGTATATATTAACATTATAAAACTTTTTTTTTGATGGCTTTTAACTTTAATCCAGTTTTTTCTCTCCTAACTTTGTTGTTTTCCCCCTTCTTCTTCTTCTTTTCAAGTAAACCACACAAGCGCGTTTACTATCTTTACACACGGAGAAATGTTAAGTCAATTTTTAAAAAATTTAAAAAAATATACATAATTATGTACGCATTATTATTATATGGAATGAAAGCACTATAAAAAAAATTTAGCCCATGGCAAATTGTGTTTGTTGTGTTGTAAAAAATAAATATGTGAGAAAAGTTGTTAAGGAGATGATCATGATGATGTTGAGACTGTGATGCATATATATTTTCGTTCTACTGAAAATATTACTAAAAAAATTTGATGAAGAGAATAAGGCATGACCTCAAACGTATTATTTCTCATTATAATAATTATATAATAAAATTCACTAATTACTTAAAAGAATCAACCCATATTATTATTATATTATTATTATGTTTCTTTGTTTGTATATAAAAAAATAACAAGATAGCAGATTTTCATGATAATTTTTTTCTTAACTTGAAAAGTCTTTAGGTGAAAGTTTGTTTTTTTGGCAAAACTGAATTCACCTTGAACTGTATTTTGTGTGTCACTTAATTTAATTAATTATAAAATATTATGTTGTCAAAAAATTTCATGCGATATATTATTATTCTTATGCTATAATAGCTCCTCTTATATATTGTTCCCTCAGTCAGTGTGATATTAACGGTCTTCTTGTCCGGAGAAGCATGTAGAAGAAAAGATGAAAAGATATATAAAAAATGAATATAAAATAATATACATACATACATATATACGTAAGTGCAAAGGCTGTGTAAGCATTGCTGTTGTTATAATGTTGATCTTGATGATGCCGCATTGGTTAAAAAAATGAGGTGATGTGTATATCGAAAAGAAGGAAAAAAAAGTTTATGTAACCTAATTATTATCTATCATTAAAGAAACCTATTATATTATTATTACCTGTTTTTTTTGTGCGGCGTCGTATAAAAAAATCAAAGTTTTATTTGAAGGAAAAAAAAAATTATTATTATCATTATTATACATGAAAAATTCCTTCTATATAATTATGCATTGCATTTAATTTAAAAAAAAATGTAATAATAAAAAATAAAATTATGAGAAAAGAAGATTATTATAGCAAAAAAAAACTTATTTTTTCGAGCGAGCGATATGACAAGTCATATTCTTTTCATATTATGTATATCTCATGTATGTCATATGACTGTTTTTTTTGTGCGGCGTCGTATAAAAAAATCAAAGTTTTATTTGAAGGAAAAAAAAAATTATTATTATCATTATTATTATTATACATGAAAAATTCCTTCTATATAATTATGCATTGCATTTAATTTAAAAAAAATGTAATAATAAAAAATAAAATTATGAGAAAAGAAGATTATTATAGCAAAAAAAACTTATTTTTTCGAGCGAGCGATATGACAAGTCATATTCTTTTCATATTATGTATATCTCATGTATGTCATATGTATTATTATTATTTGTTATTAATAATTTGTGGATTTCATGCTTGTTATCATATTTTCAATCATATTACTGGATCTCATGTTCTTGGGCGTAGTATATAGTTGCAATATGAACTGTTTGTGGAAATGGGGGAAAACCACCGGAATTTGATGATGATGTTTTTGAAACAACAAAGACTTCTAGCGAAACTCATTGCATGTCGGGAGTATTTAGAGAAGAGGACAAAGACGAAAGGAATATAACATGAAGGAGCGTGTGCATAAATATCATGTTCTCTGATTACCTACACAGGAGAAAGTTCAGTGTGTGTGTGTGTGTATAGAAAGTTTTTAGCATGTTTTGCTTGAAACTTCGTCATAGTCCATATAGTAAAATTTACAACAAAATATTATCAATGTTTTTGCTTCGTCTCCTTTTACATAGTGCATTAAATAATAGAAAACACAGCAGGAAACAGGACTTAAGCGAATAAATTTACAAAGCACTTGACTATAAACATAACATATTATTATCGACTATACAAATACAAAAAATGTATAGTGTCGTGTGGTGGCAATATAGTAGTTTAGTAGTTGTATAGTATGCATCCAATGAGAAAACGATGATATTCGTTAGAGAAAGCAGCGCTCACTGTTCAATTTAGCAAAACATAAAAAAACCCATCATAACAACAAGACAAAACCTCCATTGTTCCTTCATTCATTATCATTAACATTAATGGCATTGGCATGCATGCATAATGCATGCATGCATGCAAAAGCAAGAGGAAAGGGTTGGCGTCGTCGTCGTCTCCATTTTATCAAATAAAACCACTATAGTCAATAGTTTTTTCCTCCTTTTGCTAATGTGAAGTCGATATAGTAATGGGGGAACACACATACTAACACACGAAAAAATGATTGGGATTTGAGACGTCATTTAGAACCTTGCTTGCGCTCTTATTTTTATGGCATTATGAATACTACTACTACTGCTAGGATATTGGATGGTTGCTTGCGATGTGGAGGAGGAGGGAGGATGTTTGTTGAATGGAGCTTATTATAAGCGTACGTGATAGTTTTTGATGTTTTTTTTTGAAAGTGTGTGTGTGTGTGTGCATATAATATAGGGTTTTATTCAAAAAGGAAAAAAAAGGTTTAGATAGAAAGGTAATAATATGGGAGACTCCTGCTGAATATCGAACAAGCACAAAAATATATATACAAAAAAACGATCATAAATATATGTACAAAAAGGGGAAGAAAGTTCAAACAGTGTTTTATGTAGGTAGACTTCCTGGAAAGCCACCACTGACGACATTTCTTTTCCTTTTTTTTCGCTTTTCCCAGTTCATTTTTGGTTTTACAAAAAAAGAGAGCAACATTATGGAACAAACCAACCACTCTAGTCAGTATACTAGTTCAGAGTAGAGAAGAAGCAAAAAGCAACATTCCAAATACTACCCAAAAAAAGCACATCGTCTCGTGATCTCGTGAGCTGATATAACACAAAATTGTACTGCAAATCCAAGGTTAGCTGTTTCCTTTTTCGCATAATGCCATGCATGCTTTCTTCACCAGGAACGGTTTCGTTATTTCTCTACCACTTTTTTCCTGTGACCCAAAGAATGAAATCCTCCAACCCAACAAGCACATATAGTAAGTACTTATACTAGTGGAAAGTGGAAAGAGTATTCACTGTATTTATAATAATAATAAGCATTTGTGTATATAAAATTATGTTCCAAATCTAACGAAAAATACACACAAAAAAAGTCTACACGAGCGTATGAAATGAAATATATTCCCACACGTATCTGTCCAACAGCTAAATCAAACACAAAGCCCTAAAGCCAATCCGATTTCATCCGACAATCCTCATTATCCCATGAGAAACAAAAAAAAAAGCTTTTACTTTACTACTACTAAATTATCTGTGTCATTGGTACAAAATGTGTAAGAAGTGAGACCATGTACAAATGTATATAACAATAATATGCTGGACAAATACTACATGCCGCTCTATTCTCGAGACTGTATTTTATATCCCCTGGCCATGGGCTTTTCTTAGTGGTACTTCAACCCATACCGCATTGCATTCCTTGAATACTTCCTTTCTCCTCCAAGACGCAAACAAAGCTATCACGGTCTTGTGTTTCACAGTCTTGCTTTG
>JAHZNC010001495.1:0-46900 GCA_027744095.1 Zhuqinia jingwanae
TTTATTTGTTATGAAGTTGAGTTCAGTATATGCAAGCAAAGAACAAAAAAAGCTAATAAATACACAAGGACACTTTTTTCTATTCGCTTTTACGTAAATCTCAAAACAGGTAAAATTCGCCGTTTCATACACATGCACGTGTAATTTTTAAATCCTTCAACTATGTAAGCATTTTGCATAATATTGCACACAGTATTATAATTATAACGATAGATGTTTGAGGTTTTGTATGTAATACAACTTGTATGAAGTATGTATGTATGTAACTATGTATTATTTATGCGTTACAAATTTATAATAAAACTCATCAAATTTTTGTTTTAATGAAAAATGTTTTGAACTTTTCACCCGTAATTTCGCAATGTTTCTAATTTACTTACATCTTTCATCAATGTTTTTTGTTTTATTCCCAAAGTGGGCGATAGAGACTTAAGTGAAAATTGGTGTAAAGGAGTACCTACCTACCCTGTACCATTATTCATCTTGTTTACAAAAATCAAAACATAAAATTGTAAACTCAAGAAGGTCTTAAATTAGCTCCATATACATAATACTGTTTCCAATTTCAACACACGCACACCACCAAACTTGATAAATAGGTTCATGCACCTCAATACTAGAATATAGAAAGCGAACGATAAGTCCTCCACCCACAACAGATTCAGAATTTCTCAAATCTCCACAAATTCTACATCCTTCTTCTCAAATTTCATGATGAAATTTTTACTACTGCATCCAGAACAAACAAAAGTATTTTTTTATGCTTATGCGTATGCTTCCATCACAAAAAATGACATGCCATAAACCAAACGGTCACAAAGAGTGCAGCGCTCTAATATAATGCTACAACAAATATACAGAAACAAAATATTTTCCATAGTGGCTCACTTACTACTCACAGAGATGCTTTTACACTTTTACATCTACATTTCCCTTTTCCTTTGTTAGAAACTCATCCACAATATGTGTACATTCACTGGGTGACTTGTGAACTGCATTTTTGAGGTTGATAAAATAAGGGAACATCAAAAACTTCCCCCAGACTCTTTATGCCTACACTCCGTTTCTTCTTTTTGCTTTTAGTATAACAAAATGCAGCAGTAGAGTCAGTTTTTAGCTTCTATTCTATTCCAATCCAACCGAAACAGAATAAAATACCCGAGCTCAGGCATATCAGCCATCATTCGCGTTTCCTTCACAGCACGATTAAAAACTGTGCTGCCCGTCCGGGAAAGCAAAGCAGCAGCAGTAGCAGCAGCAAAGCAAAACGTAATACAAAAATAAGAAGAGCAAAAGCAAAAGGCATGTAGCAAAGCAAAACGGCGGCCCGTCTCTGTTATTGTCGGTAAAAAAAAGAGAAGAAAAACGGGAAGAGAAATAGTACAAGTGGAAAGAGAGCACAGTGTAGTGCTGTTATTGGTGTAAGTAACTGGTCCTTTCTGGCTTGGTATTCTTTTGGAAACTACTACCACTACCACACGCACACACTTTTCAAAAAAAAAACTTGAATAGCCCTCACACACCGCAACAAAGTATTGACATAGCCTGTCTTCTTAAACTTCTTCCTTTTTGTGCAACAACAAGTTCCTCATTTTTCCACAGAAAACGACTTTATAAACGATAAAGATTAGTGAAAAAACGAGTTTTTTCGTGCGTGTTGAAGATTCAATACGTTTTTTCTCTATTTCTTCTTAACAATTTTTTTAAACAAGGTAGAGTGAAAAGAGACCAAAGTCTTTTGTGTGTGTGTGTGTGTATATATGTGTGTGTGTTGAACGCTAATCTTACACATCTATAAAAAAAGGCACATAGGAGAGCCGTTCTTTCTAATGCACTTTTGTGCTTACTCAGAGAAAAAAAGTCAAACGTGAAACTTTTTACTTGTGGTTTGGTTTTTATTGGAAACTTACACATCTATAAAAAAAAGGCACATAGGAGAGCCCACTCTTCACAGTCGTTTTTCATTCAACATTTTTTCAAATGTTACAAAATATTTCAATAGCAATTGAGTTGAGTCAGTAAGTCAGTCAGTTTGTGGAGTGTGTGGAATTGAATGGAAAAGGAGGCGGAACAAACGATAACTCGTGCAACTTGCAGACAATATTTGCACACAGTTGGGGGGAAAATAGACACTCACGAGATCTAACAAATCAACCAACAAAAAAGTTAGCTAGGTCAACGTTCACATCATTTTATTTTTTTTCCTTCTCTATCTTTTTATTCGTTTGTCGACGATTGCTATCAATTGTGTTAAAATCGTCTCCGGATCCTACTCCGCAAACACAACTTTCCTTCTTCTCCTTTCCACTATTGTTTTCCTGGAAATATATATTTTTTCGTATAGTTTTTGTATTACCATCACCGAAATTTACAGTGGTACCAGCATCACATGAACAAACGGTGTGCTATCTTTAATATGTGATGAGCAGGGTTTTGCTTTTAAAAATGTTCATGATTGCTTTAATTGTCTACATTTCATTGTGAGTCATATATGTGCTGAGCTCAAGGAGAAAGTTGGTGGGCGACAGACAAGAGTATTTATATCTTTCTCAACACTCAAGTGTTAAAGGGTTGGCAAAAAAAAGTTTGGTCAGAGACGCCAAGCAGCGATTAAAGTGGATATATATGCAGGCATGAAATAAAGGAAAATTTCTCAGATTTCCCGTCAACTTTCTAGCAAATTCAGATAACCGTGTCATCCGTGTTCACTGTGTGTGTAAACAAGTTTTAAAAGCTGTTATTTCCGATAAATTAGCTGCCACATCAACACAAAGTCTATGGATGTACGAACAAACAAACACTGTGTCTACCATTGCCCCAACTCGACTTTACGTGTTCACATTGCATTTTTGCATCTCACAACAAACAAACTATAATAGTTGACTTGAAGAAAACCTGTTTTTTGTGAACTTCTAAATGAACCAAATAAATATATGAAGCACGGAAGGAAGTGCTGAATACTCCCTGCAATTTTCTACAATATTAAAAACTCTATCACCAGTTTAATCTGCATTTGACTACATAAAAAATTTAAATACGAGAAAATAACAGATAATATGTTGCTCATCTAGCTAAATACCTACAACATACATACACAAACAACCTGCTGTGTTGTCGTTCCGTTTTGTCAACAAAGTCAACAAAGAACTATTCAACTTTACATGAAAAAGTTACATGCTCAAATTAAGGTAACAAAATTATTTACTTTTATAGTTTTACGCATTCGAGTAAATAAGGCCAAGTGATATGTTTTTAGATTCATGGAAATTGAAGTCGTATACACTTGATTTTTCTATTCCTTCTTTTAAAAAAAGCCTTCCAACCATCCATGTAGCCAAATAAATTAAAATTAGAACTTGAAAAACATGTTGAGAGTTTAAAAGCTTCCAGAATATACTTTTCAATTTAAACATGAAAAATAACTCTTGATGATATAATTTCCGTAAAAATGTATTTTAAAAAACGACATTACACGTCTGAGCTGTACAAATAATACACTAATGAATTCTCCACTCGACTTGCTGTAGGATTTGTAGCCAAATTAGAAGACTTTTGAAAACTGTTCTTGAATCGTCACCGGGAGGAATGACTGAGTCTAGAGTAGATTGTCCTCCAGTACAGTGATTATATCAGTCATCCAAATATCATATTCATGTGATATATATATCCATATTCATTTATTCATTCAAAGCTTAACAATATGATTTAGTTCAACAGCACAAAGCATTTAAAATTATGTGATATCTTTTGATACTACCTACATTAACAAACGTTCCAACCTGAGGTACATATTATTATTTATAATATCCCATATATATTACTTCGCCGTTAATTAAAGCGGTGGGGGGGTCAGGCCAGCAATTTTGTGCAAATTCGACATTTCAGTTCAGATGTTGTTGTCAATGCCAATTTTGCTGTCAGTCAACACTTTTAATTGCCACTTTATTTAACCTTTTGTTCGCACATGCCATCAACGTACCTATGCAAAGCATATTATGAAATCAATTATGAAGCACATTTGATACTTATTACCCTTTTCTGATATAGCGGTTAAACATATGAATTGGTTTAAGACGTTCACCCCATTTATACTGATAGTAGTTCGCAGTTCAGTATTATGCTGTATGGTAATATATTATACATACGACAGCTTAACGTCTAAATGTATTGAACATTGTGTTATTCCGATATAGCATGGAAACCGAAATTAATTTTGATGAATCACCAAAATCGTTACTTTGACTTTTATCCTAAAAATGCTATTTGGCATAATTTTCTATTTAATTATTAATTTCATAATACATAAGACAGCCATTTACATTATTAAAGGTCCCAGTATAAGAGTTTCAAAAAGGGATAGGTATATGCGTTATAGCTAAAACATTGGAACAGCCCATAATTACACCGAAAAATGATTTTATATGTAAATACCACGTTAAATGCTTTATGGACAACGTCGGAACGTGAATAATTAAACTTACTGTATGACCTGTCAACTTTAAAATAGTTCTCTACTAAAATGATTGGAATTACGGACCATTTTTTTTTTTTGAATAATATATCATCAAATCAAGGCCCTCTAAAATTGTTTGTTGGAAATTGCGCAAACAATAAAAAAATAATACATGACCTATGGGAAAACTTATTACGTTGATGTCTGCCTTGTTCCAACGAAATCCTTTAATCCTTTACGTACTTCAATTATTACGAACCCTTGTTTATACCAAGCACGCAAAAACGCAAAAACGACCAACATTGCTTGTTTTCATTGATATTGCTTTTTAGTTGTTTATACTCGCGCTATATGCAAACTATGTACGTGCACATTTCATATAGGACAGTTTTGAGCAGGGCCGTAATTTACTAGTCTACATTGATTGTCCTTTCTTTAATCATAATATCAACGCATAAAGCATGTTTCTTAAATTGTCGTGAATATATAATTAGACATCTTAATTACCTACACATTTTATTGGATTCAATCAATCATCTCTCATGATTGTAATTGTTTGTAATTTTTGCTCATTATGTATAAATGGACATACTTCCCATTGGTTTTGATCAAGGCATTTGTCATTCGCGATTATTTTCCATTGTTGATTGAATTTTCTTTATAGAAAATTTGGTAAATTAAATTTAAGTCATTTATAAAAGTTGAAGCGCATTAATTTAGTGCTCATGAGTTTTTTACTGGGCGTTTCAAAAGTCAATCAAAATACATACCTGTTTCATGACTTACCTACATAAGTTGCTATACGTACAACACCCACTTGCCATGTTGTATCTATTTTTAATAAATCCCATGATTTTAAAGACTGTCCTTGAAAACAAATGTTTGTTTCCATTCCAATTATTTTTTCTCGTTTTTTCCAAGCTAAGATAATTATACGCACACGTAAATACGTAGAGAATGTATGTACATCCAACCAAAATATATTGCCCCATATGTTGTCCACGTACAAATAGAAAATTACACGCTTGCTTATCACTATTATCGTCTCGAGTAACACACTATGTACATATTCTAAGAAACAGCAAGGGAATGGGATTCCAAAATAAGTATCTGCAAATGGGAGCAAATAAGTTTCATGGGTACTTAAATTTACTCATCATTATCATGAGTCTTTTCCCCTTCTCTCTCTCTCTCTCTCCTCTTTGGTCCTTTTGAGCAGTGTCCTTGTACGATTCGTTTCGTACAGTTTTGGGAATGCGCTTAAAATTGGGACATGAGAAAACTATATTCAATATAGTATGTTGTGTGACTAGTGACTGTTTGACTGGAATGAGAAAGGTAAAAGCTAAGATGTGTGAAAAGATACCTTTGTTTGGGTTGAACTGGGTAACAATTTTCCAACCGAGAAAATGCATGGGGAATTTTGGGACGAATGCAAGTGCAAAATCAGAGTTCCCTCTAGGAATTTTTTTTTCTTGAAGGAAGAAATGATGCAGTGAATTCTTAATTTTTGTGTTTTTACTAGCTACCACGACAGACTTCCACCACCGCTGTGTTTGATTCCAACTTTAGAGACTATGTATTGATAATAGGATGTCCGCGTGGAGCAATACCAATAATAATAGTTGCCTCCTTGCCTTTACTTGTTACTATGCCTATAAGCCCAAGCAATTGACACTTACTAGTAGACGGTAGAACATTGCTAATTTGTTGACCCCGTTTAATTTCTAGATTGGACTGAACAAAATGGTTAAAATACATAATAACAGATTACGGGAGTGACGGGGTGGATTCACTGACCTGGAAATTTTTTTACGTGCTTTTCGAGTCAGGTTTCACGGGTTTCACCAATTTACACCCAAGTTTCCATGTAAATATTATTATTTAGTACGGTGAAGAAAATTGCTCCGGGACACACATCACAATAATCATCTTAATAATTGTTGTATTTTTTTTAAATCGGGTACAATGGGCAAATAATTGTGGATGAATTGTAACAAGTTGCATAGGAACTTAACTAATTGACTTTCTCCAACTATTACGGGAGTGACGGGGTGGATTCACTGACCTGGAAATTTTTTTCCGTGCTTTTCGAGTCAGGTTTCACGGGTTTCACCAATTTACACCCAAGTTTCCATGTAAATATGATTATTTAGTACGGTGAAGAAAATTGCTCCGGGGACACACATCACAATAATCATCTTAATAATTGTTGTGTTTTTTTATAAATCGGGTACAATGGCCAAATAATTGTGGATGAATTGTAACAAGTTGCATAGGAACTTAACTAATTGACTTTCTCCAACTCTTGAATTATAGTAGTTGGGTTTGGAACACACATCTGCATCCCATTTTCTTATATAAATATGTCTAATTCCGGGGGCATGTTTGATTTTTGGGTCTCAGGTAATTAAAACCATCTGGTACAAGTTATAATGCTTTCAGACCTTCGTTTGTTGCTTTATATTGTAACACCATTTATTGCATAAACTATACGTAGATGGAATTTCAATAATAATTGTAGGGTCTTGCATAATTTTGCTGGTTTCATTTTCACGTAACAAAAACAAAACGTTGAGGTCTGTAGCATCAGGGGAGTCATAGTATTTGACTCGGATACAAAGTTCTTCACGCAGAGTACTGACAGCGAAACACGACTCAAGAATTAAGCACGACTACTGCCACTTACTTTTGTAATTGTTCAAAGAATGCAGGCTTTATTGACATGATTTTTATTATCTAGGTATAAATGTACTGAAAATTAAACGTGCAAAATTAACGTGACACCTTGTAAGTGTTTGTAGCAGTTGTTGTTGTTAGAAGATGGACTGAGCACACAGCTAAAAAATATATCATTTCTGGATCAAATGCCAAACAAGGCTAAAGGGTATGTGGAACCTATCATGTGCACGGACCGGCAAAGGACAAAGTCATCTTATAAAAGTATTCCAAGAAATATGAGAGAAATTCAGAGTGATACTGTTTTATTTTTCCACTCTTCTTAACCCCGATTCGGATTCCAATACAATATGAATTGGAAATTCATACGAATAAAAGTCAAATCTTTTGCCAAGAAAAAAGTTCGTGTCCGCCAGCATCTCGGCTTATCAGACATAATCATTTCTGTACTTTTCACGTCTCTGTTAAACCTATTATTAATTTAATGCGAGCGACCTTTTATATAGCACACACTATATTGTTGTCTACTATATGCTGCACCACTGGAAGACTGACAGTGACAGTTAGAGACCAACCACTATGTCAGATTCAGCCAACAAATGTGAGTTTGCATGCACGCATGCATGTCAGACGGTTGGACATGAATTTTTATGGCTCCCTCCTCCTATTTGACTTTTTTCTGTACTTTGACTTTGAAAAAATATATTACAGAACGCAGTATTCATTATATAATTTGCAGTTATACTTTATAGTTAAATGCAAACTCTAAATACTTTATGTTTTTTTCCCTGTCTACACCACATATCAAAGACTTTTTGCTTGGCAACATACCACTTCCACACTGCTACTGTAAATGAGCTTCATTATCCTTCAAACCTGATGACAAGAACGAATGTTTCTTTTCAGCATATTGCTTACCTACAAATATTACAATGTGTGAACCTCCGAAAAACAGGAATAAAACGTGTGGCAATTTTTATTCAGTATGTTTGCATATAAAAAGAAGCGCGAGGACAGAAGGATGATTGTTGGAACAAGACACAAGAATTTCTTTTTCAGCTACCGGGCATTTTTTTCTCATCATTTTAATGTGCTCAAGTAACCAACCAAACAAACAAACCAAATGCAAAAAAAGTACAATATCAGCTACCACAGACAGCAGACGTACATACACAAAAAAATAATGCATTTGCACTAATCACAATTCATGTATACCTATATGTACCATAATATATAAGATTGGGTTTTATGAACAGACTTATAACTTTTTACAGATGCAGAGAGGCAAACACAAACACACAAATAAAAAATCCGCACAAACAAATGATTATTCTCGCAGAGCAGCTAGTTAGCATGTGTGTATGTGTATGTGTGGAAATTATATGGTGATGATGATAGCCTTAAAAGTAATATTATATTATAGTATGTAGGTATATAATGTAGACTCATGAAAATATTGCTACTCCTCTTGTTGTAGATAAAAGGAGGAGGAAAAAAGTCAAAGAGACAGTTTAAGAAGAAATCTTATATTCCTGTGTGTCAAGTCGGTGACAGCAAAGAAATTGTCTTCACTTTGTCACATACACACGAACCACGCATTTTCCCTTTTTTTTAATACTATATACATTTTTCCCTCCTTAGTTTCATTATTATTATGGTTTGTATACGTGCTTAAATGTTGGGATGTTTGTAAACACATACTTATTACACAAATGTATTGTAGGTAAGGTATACTTAATATGCCATTTATTTTAGAGGAAAAACCCGACAACTTTAGACCGATCGTTAGTTATCCCCTCATCGCCATCATCATCATTCCTCCTCTATTTAATGTGTGCTGTGTGTGTTGTAGTGGTAGTAGTAGTTGTTGGATGGAGCCTTCTCATTTGTGATGCTGATGCTGGCATTTTAGAGCAAGCTTTATAATATATTTTAATGTTGCGTACACCACCGCAACAGCTTATTTATGTGTCTTGTGTTCCTCTTTTCTCCTCTACTCCACTTTTTTTTATAATGCCAACAACAGGGACATGGACAACGAAAGGAGAGAGAGAAAGAGAGTGCACACGGCACATACACACTTGAATTGAATGAAGTATGTATCACATAAGAAGAAGGAAACACAGTGAACTGTACTGAAGGAATTTGATTACTTTTTCTTAAAGTCTTACTTTATGTGTATATGCGACTGTACAGCACAGTGTACACAGAGGTAGTGTAAATAATAAATGATTGTAGCACATTTTCTTTGGATTTACAGATTTTTATGCAATTTATCTGCGAGAAGAAGTCTTTTTTAGAGCACATCTCAGTCATGATGATATTGCATAATAATGTACCTACCTATGTACATATATATACCTATGTAGTTTATACTCTTATTTTTATTATTTTTATTTATTTATTTTTGTTATGAGAAAAATAAAACAGAAAGAAATAATAATACACTGTTTTTTTTGTTGTAGTCGTCTTTAGAGACTTTCCAATCTTGCTCATTCATTATACGATAATCTGACTATTATGTGCTTTTCCTTGTTTAATGAAATTAAACAGAAAGTAATAATAATACACTGTTTTTTTTGTTGTAGTCGTCTTTAGAGACTTTCCAATCTTGCTCATTCATTATACGATAATCTGACTATTATGTGCTTTTCCTTGTTTAATGAAATTATGTTCGCTTTTTGTAATATTATGCGAGATTAGAGATGTGAGCCTGCGAGTGTGGTGCTAGCATTTTTTTCTTCACTATGAGCGCTTAACTGGCAGAAAGAAGAGTTCACTTGAGAACGACGCGCGTAAAGTGATGAAGAATTCTACTTTTCCTACTTACTACGTGATTGTTTTCAAAGAACACAAGTTTAAGTATATTACGTATTATGTATGCATGTTATCGTGTGATGAGCGCTATCATATTCATATATTATACAATTTATATTACACATTCAACATCTGTACATATATGATGTTATTCAAGAGAGAGAAAAAAACAAAAGTTACATTTAGGTACACTACTACTACTCCGACTTGACATGAAAATCTTGTCTGCATGTTAAAGACTTATGTAGGTACATATTATTATTATCTTTCATTATTACATTTACACGCTTTTCTTGTAGATTGTCAACGGGGAACAGAGAGTCAGTTGTCACATCAGTCAGTTTGCTGTGACTTTTCTTGTTGTTGTTGTTTCATGTCTGCCAGACTAGGAAGGAGTAGTAGTAGTGTTTGCTCTCGAATTCGTTCCAAGAAAACTTGCCCTTAAAAAATTACTGCTGCTGCTGCTGCTGCTGCTTCTGGCTTTTTCGTATATTAGTAAATTATGTGTGCGCCAAGTGTGTATATTTATATGTACATATGTATGTAGGTATATAGATATTTACAAACATGTGTCATGCACGCTCCTTTAAACGTGAAGTAGTGCTCGTTATTAAAAATTATGTTAAGTTTGCATGCATGACAAAAAAGTTCATGTTGTTTTTCACAGAGAAATGAGAGATTTTATTTGGGATTTTAAGACAAAATTATTTTTAACCAGCATCTTATTATTGTGCAGCACCATAGCAGCAGTAGTAGCAGTAATCATGTATTTATAAACCAAGACTTTCACAAATTCGTAAAAACATTTTTTCTAAATTGATCATCATCGGCTTAATGCGAATATAATACTATCTACGCACGAACAAACATGAACTTTTTAACAGTTTCACTCTTGAATTTTTTTTCCACATAAAGAAAAACATCTCTTATAATTTTGTTTGATCTGTGAACTGAAAATTACATCATGAACCCTCTTCTCTTTCTTCTTCTTGTAGATTTGTTTTCTTTTTGATGATTTGATTACCAACTAAAACATGAGAATTAATTAGACCACGATATTTTCATGATGATACGGGATAATTTTCTTGAGGGGAAATGCATATCAAATCTTTACATTATTACTTTTGTTCATAAAAAGGACTCTTATTGCCCTCATCATATAAAACAAAGTTTCATGAAGAAGAAAATAAAAGGAAAATGGCGACAATTACAAAATTCTAAACAAGAGTCCCAAAAACTTTTTTTTAAACCCTTTTCATGAATTTGAATAAAATGTGATCCGGGCTCATTTTATAATGTGAGTTAAGCGCGAAAAAAAAAATCTACATACGTATGTACATGAAAAAAATTCTCCTTTAAGAATAAAATGGCGCATTTTTTTTCTCTCCTCCTTTTATCTGGAAACTAAGTTTGCTCTTTAAAAACAGCAAAATGCGCATATTATAAGGGTGCATGATTATTATGATGTTACTCCAAAACAGCAAGTAGTAATGTAAACATGATAAAGAAATTCTCTTCTCTCTCTGCTATTGTCTTTGGTTCACTGTAGCAGAAAGAAATTTCTGTGTGTGTGTGTGTGTGTGTGTGTATGTCCTCTTCTCTCGTTGAGTTCTTTTTCTTGTTGACAAGAACGTTGTGAAACGTCGTTTCGTGGTGGTGGTGGTGATGGTGGCGGCAAAAGATATCGTCCAAGAGCAGTTATATAATAAGTTGAGTGCATTCCTCAACACACTCGCACAATATTTCTATATGATGGAGTAGTACGTATCATGTGCTTGTTATATTTCCATGCGAAATATTTACTGCACATTTTTTTATGGAAAACGACTTCCGAAAAAAGTTGGAGCATGAATGAAGACTAAAAAGAAAGTGTATATCATAAAACTTGCAAAACTTATATATATTTATATACATATATACACACACCATCATGCTTTTTTCGTGCCATACCATGCATGCCGAGGCTGCGGGTATTTTAACTGGTTAAATAACAGTATATAGCAGTAACAAACAGCAGAATTTTGAACTTGCTCAACTTTATAAACAAACGCGGGCAAAGAGAGAGAGAGAGGAAGCGCGGTATATCCTAGTAAAAAAGATCGTTTTGTGTAGGAGACGCCAAAGAACCTGCTAAAACCCATGTGCAGCTTGCTCCCATATACTTTCCTTCAAACTTTTCTCTTTAAATGAAGACACAGTTTCATTGTTTAAAAAAAATTGGGTAAATGCTAATTGTACAAGGAGGTGTTTTTTTTGCCTGGATATACGCATATCGTTCATATCCATGAAATATTATTTTGTTGCAGGAATCCATTGTAATAAAGTTTCTTTTATTATGTTTCAACAGTTTTGCAAAAACAAATGCTGCTCCAGAACGAAATCCATATATAGCAATAAAATTTATAACAAGTAATGTAGGTATATACATATACCTTTGAATGTTTTTGTCGATATTATTATTTTTATATACGATATAATTTCATATATTATGTATGTTAATATACAGAGAAAGCGATCCGACATGATATGCAAAAAGTTTTTCCATTGTGCATGTCAAACAAGTAAGGGCATGAGAGTGAATGAGTGTAAAGTAGATGAGAAAATAAGGATCTAATATAAATCTCAACCGCCAACAGGCATTCAACTCATAAAACAGATTTTACGTGGCTCCAACTAAAAACAAAGGATGAGATTTAGAAGGAAATGGAAAGTACCAAGTGGAAAGGAAATTGGGATTTTTTTGTGTAACAAAACCAATATTATTCACATTAAATCCACATGTCATATAATGTGTTTTATGATATGTTATAAAAGAGGTTAAGATATATGTACCTAAGTATAGTTTTTAAAAAGTGTATTATATTATGCTAATAATAATAATATGACATTTGCAATCTGCAGCAGCCATAATCATCTATCATATCCGTTGGAAATTGCTCTTGTAAATTCTTCATTTAAAAAAAATTCCTTTGAACTATGTACAGTGTAATATAAAAGGGTTGTATGTGTGTACATTTTTTAGTCAAAAATTCTATAGGCATACACATTATAATAATGAAGTACCTACTTCCCTTTCAAAATATTACATGAAACATTTGCATATGTAATGCAAGTACCTAGGAATATGTGGATTCACTCAAACTGTTTCTGGATAGCTTCAAAAGTTGAAGGTTGGAAGCTTAAGGATATTATGCGTAGTTACTACATTAAGCTGACACGTTTTCATCATACTTGTCCATATACATGCATACATACTTTTCTATTCAAAGATTAACGAGTGATCACCATTTTTACCCCGTTCATATTTTACTTTCTCCAACACACACACACACACACACACATGCATACATATGTACTTCGTGCTCGTCACGTAAACCCAAACTCTCAACTTTTAAGCGATACAATGTGTTTATTGGCAGAAATATGAAAATCATCATAAAGTGCTATTTTGTACTCGAAAAGTTATTAAACCCAGTGTATCTCGTAGAAACCGACCAACACACATATGCTTGGTAGAACAAGTAGGCTAGTAGTAGCAGAGTGTAGTGTACACAGCTTATATTTAATGTACAAAGGGAATCCGAGAACAAGCTGAAAATATTACAAACATGAATGCCTATAATATTAATGCGTCATTCTCGCCAACTATTATGAATATATATAATTGCCTGGGAAAGCTATGCCGAATATATACTTGTTGTGTTGTGTTATGTGCTATATAGAAAATAATAGCTATACTTTGAGTATATATAGGAACATATTTTTATGATAATAATAATAATAATAATAAAGCATGCCCGTTGTGGGTACAGTAGAAAATATACTTTGAGCACAAAACACCGGTCAGCTTATATTGAACATGACATTGAAGACAGGGAAGCTACTAGACACAATATGTATAATACACATTCTTTTGTACGTTATTAAACTTTCATGATTCTGGGAGAAATTTTAAGGGGAAACGTGTATAAGAATTTCATAATCTTTTCCTTTCTTAGATACATACCTATATCCACTATAAGTTTTAATAGGGAAAAGTCAACTTTATCCTCTAGCTTGTTGACTTGAGAGAGTCAATTTTTTATGAGACATTTTTTGCATTCACCTTTCTTCATTTACAAATTTTTCGACAGGAATTTGCGCTGAATGAAAATGTGTAGTGCAGGAGCAGAAGCTAATTTTTAACAGATCTGTTTAATTGGAATGTACATAGTAAACTTTTTTTGCCGTTGTTTCTTTTATGTAATTTAATGTCTGGAATCTCTGAGAAATAATTTTTCATGGCCACCGGTGCTCGCGTGTGTTTTGCTTGTAGTAGACAACGGGGTAAAGTGAGAACGATACAAGACAACATGCTTTAATTGCTATATGCATATATTATATAGCTAATACTTTACCATCACACAAGCTTTTGAGTTGACTGTTTTGCATTTGCATTATTATATTGTTTATTTTTGAGTAGGTTCCATAAGTACATAGGATACAAGAGGTGAATTATGTTTTCAATTTTTGCATGGAAATTTTTTCTTGTATCTTAAAACCTTGTCATACTTTGCGTCATTGTGTGAGTTCTACATTAATGTACTAATAAAAGGTTTTGTTCATGTTGATTATTCTAGGTGACTATATGTAGCACATATGTATATGCATAATAAATTCGCAATTTTCAACTTCTTTTTGAAGAGTTTTAATCCAGGTTTCAAGAAGTACTTAACGTGACTTACTCAGCACAAGTCACAAACAGTACTACGCGCATGAATAATGGTTTTTTCTACTATTTTTCTTGTTTGCACCTTCGGCACAGTTTTTGAAAGCAAAATTTCGCTTTTTCAACTTTAGAACTTTCCTGTAACAAAAGAAATAAATTCAATGTTGCTTAGTGGCTCCTCATTATAAATAACTGTACTGTATGCTTAGCAATGACAAGTGAAAAGTATGTGAAGGTGCACTCTGGGCATAAGTGGATTTTTTCCCCAAATTGTTACGATAATTATAAAAAATGCATAGGAAAAGAAAGTGAAGGAAGAAGATGCGAATGATGACTTGATGATGAGGAGGAGGAAAGTGGATAAAGGTGGAAGAGGGAAGTAGATTTATTTATTTTTACAAAAAAAAGGTGAGAAAAATTTGTCTCTGCAATATGTAGTTGCATTATATATTCTTCACATAATAGTATCCAGAGAAGAGAAGTGAATTACTCGAGTTCAAATAAGTGGCGCTAGAATCTATGCAAAGATGAAAGCTAAAAAACTTGTTAAGTTGGAATGTGCGTGAGAACTACAAAAAAATGTAAATGTGATAGTATTTATTATTATTATTATTATTATTCTACTGCGTGAAATATAATATAAGGAAAAAAAGGAAGGAAAAAACGGTTGTTCTCCTGTGTACCTTTGTGTGCATACAAGGAGAAAACGTGAAATAATGCGATATTCATGCATCAAATGCTATTTTCCATACATTATCAATGTGCACAATTTTCCTTTTACTTTTTTTTCTCTCTCTCTCTCTCTTTCCGTATGTAATAGCAGTGTGCATTATACCCCAATTCTATACAAACCGGTTGTAGTAACAACGTCGGGCTGCACACAGTCGCACAGGACAGTTAGTAATACACGATTTTGATGTTATTACTTGACTACGTGTGTTGTATGCGTGTATATTTATGCTATATTAAATTCAACAATCTTTCTAGCTTGCTCGATGGCGGGGAACGATTGAAAAGAAAAGACGTGATAGAAGAGCATGGTGGTGGTGGTGGTGGTGGTAGTGAGGTTCTTTTGCTAGGTGATGGTTGTAGCAGCAGAACTGGAGTAAAAAGTGATGTGTGTGTGATATGATGAAACTGTTGAGTTGGTTGGTTGACTAGAAATACCTACTATATAACAAGTAGAGTGATGAAGGAGGAGGATTTTCTACTCTTGTTCACTACCAGCTCCCATAGAGTCACTCAATGAACATGGAATTCCGCTTTAAAGCAAAATACTACTTTTCAACAAGAAGGCAAGAAGCGACAGAAAGAAAATTGATGTCTTTTTCACAAAAAAGAAAAAAAAAAGTTGTCCTCCAAGGTAGATAGATGTATATATAGTATAACTTACGTATTTCCGCATGATTCCATACTTTATAAAAGTTGTGCACTATAGATTCTTCCCTATTTCTTCTATTTCTCCTCCTCTCTCTCTCTCTCTCAAGCTATAAGAGTTGTATATACTAATGCAGTACTATTACAGGCATATTTAGAATACGATGAGCATTATGACACACATAATATAGTAGTCGTTCGTTATCAGGTTGAAATAAATGTGTTCTCTCAAAAATCTGTACTACTAAAACCTGCACACTTTTACTTGCTCAGAGAAGAAGCATGCATATATATTTTCAGCAGCAGCCTTAATGTATGTAAATGTTCACACGTGACACACAAGGAAAATAGGTAGACTAAATATTACATGCGTGTTCTTTCTAGTATATATGGCACTTATCGACATTGGTGTGTGGTGATGGTGGTGATAGTGTGTGATGTGTAGTATTCTGTCAGCAAGACATGCAAATTTTATAAATATAAATAAATATACATTTTATTGGGAAAGATAGTGGGTTTACATGTTGTGTGTGTGAGAGAGAGAGACTTACATAATATTATTATGGCTATTCCTCATCCCATCCTGTTTGCTCATGCATACAGATGTCCCTTGTCAGCTCCTTTGTATGAAGTTATATTGCTCAATTACTAGAATAAAACTAGACTATTATTGTAGTCCTCTTTCATCTTCACAATTCCTTCTGCAGAGAGATGAGGATGCGCTGGTTATACTGGCTGCTTTCTTGCTGAAATAGGAATACACTATATACACATGTGAGATGTCAATTTTTGTAGATACGCTCATGTTATAAAACGATCGTTTCCTCTCTCTCTCTCTGGAATATATTGTCTGATTTGCTGTCTTGTCGTTTTACTACTTTTCCTATTTTTATTTTCTGAGGTTCACTGGGCCAGTGCTACTGATCTATATTTTTCTTTTAGCAACTCTCTAGAGCCCTATAAAATGCAAGCAACAAAATATAATTTTAGAACAGACATAAATATATGTGTGCACGCATTTGCATACAGTTGTGTATTATAAGCCACCTACATATAATATGAATTTACTTGTGTTGTGTGTGCAGTAAATGTGATGATGTTGTTACACGTTCTGAATAACAAAACGAACTTTAAGTGACGAAAAGGGAAAATCAAAAAAATCATCATAATCAAACGTGATTTATATGCGGCCCTGTACAAAGGATTCAAACATAAATTCATGCAAAACGCCAAGGCCATATCCACTTAACTGATACTGACTGTGTGCTAGTTGATGATATCTTCCTTGAAGAAAGTGAAGCGATTTTCCCCCGAAATTCATTTTCTTGTAATATATTCAATTCAATCCCTCCAAGAAATCATTCCTGTCATCATTGTTGTTAGCATGAGCTTGAACGTACATTTTACACAGCAGCAGCAGCAGCAGAACTTGATCAAGCACATACATTATCTTCAATATGCTGCAGAATTGTCAATCTTATTTGTCGCTTTCTCCTTCGTTTTCTAGTTCACTGCCAACAACGTATCGTGCATGGACCGGAATTCAAATGGATTGCTTTACAAATTAAATAAATAAACAAGCAAATACCTATAACAATACAACACTCAAAATATGTGATAGCTTGACAATAATGTACATATATGCGACACGAGGGTGCAATAGTAACAAGTAATTCTGTTTAATAAAATAATGACATTGTGGTATACACACGTTAGTATACCGACTTTGCGTTGAGAAACATGTTTACAAGTTTTGGGGAGGGGGTTAAACAAGCTAATCCAATTTTAGAAAAGAAATAAACAAGCAAATACCTATAACAATACAACACTCAAAATATGTGATAGCTTGACAATAATGTACATATATGCGACACGAGGGTGCAATAGTAGCAAGTAATTCTGTTTAATAAAATAATGACATTGTGGTATATACCGACTTTGCGTTGAGAAACATGTTTACAAGTTTTGGGGAGGGGGTTAAACAAGCTAATCCAATTTTAGAAAAGCTGAAAAAAGGTTCAAAATGATTTGACGTAGGAGGACAGTTCCTAGTAAGTCGAGGGTAAATAGAGATAATGGAAAATTGTGGCTTCAACTGTGTTGCTGCTGCTGCTGCTGCTAGATTTAGTCAGAAAGTTTTTACACTATTACGCACATGGCATAGTCTTAATCTACCTATTATACATATATATAGGTTAGTTATAAGTACAAATATAGGTATAAATACATTTTCATTCATTTTGAAATTGTATCGTGTAATAATTGCTGCTGTGTGAAAATGAAGACTTTTGTAGTCTCCCGTCTCGCCACATGTCAAGGGTGAATGAAAATTTACCAGACTTTTTTTTTATACTCTCTCACGTAATTCCAAAACGGCGGCGGTGGCAGCGGCACGCACTCACTTTTTTTACCTTGGTCTGCTGCTGTTATTGCTGTCAGTGTAAATGATACAGGCATATACAACAGCACAACAACAATGAATTGAATTGGATGGACAACGCTGACTGTCGGAAAAAGCTTGTCCAGCAATGGAAAAACATTGCTAATTTCTTTTCCGCCAACTCCTACACTGACCAATTCATTGAGTGTGTTTTGTTGTGTGGGGGAGCTCCTGTCACTGACAACTTTATGTTGTTAATCTGTAATGTGTGCATACCTATGTACATAAACGTTCAATGCAGATAATTTACGTACCGAGAAATTTGTATTTTTCTCATCCTGACCACATACTCGTATTTTTTTTTAAATTCTTGCATAATAACAACACACGCGTGTATGTTTAGGTATGTGCATTTTGCTTGTTCGTCTGGGTAATTTATTATTCGTTTATCGCTACTACTGTACTACAGAAGGAATTCCTCCTGATTTTTTTTCTTTTTCTCGTTTATTTCAATTTTGAAAGGAGAAAATAGCTTGGTCACCACAATTGTGTGGCGGGTTTGCGGTCACAGGCATTTAAAAGAGGGCAAACTGCTTTTTGTGTTTCCATTAATGTACCAACTCAAAATGCATGTATGCTCATGTTAATTCCTTCTATGTGTATGGAGTATGTGTACAATTGAGTGAGAGGAATTTAAAGTGCTTCCGTCATCAACATCATCATCACCATCATCATCAAAGCCTATTAAAAATCTGTGTATGCATTATGTATGGGTGAATGGGTGTACCTAACTTTATAATATATTATGTGGTATATGAGCTATATAAAATAAAACGTATGTCGTAACAAGTCACATTCAACCGGAACACACACACCTCCATTAACATTGCTACTATATTTACAATTACTTGTGTGCTTTTTGCTACACACACACACACACGGTTTACTCTTATTGCAAGACAGATTTTCAAACATTCTATTTATCTCTTTCCCTCTCTCTCACTGACTCTCTCTTCCGTATAGTTAACACATACATGCATACAACACCAAACATAGATGAATCGAAATCCTGAAATTGTTGTACAACTACTTTTCGCACACAATCACGGAAACTGTGCCATTCCTCCGTTGTTTATCTAGAATGATGAATGGAATCAGAGTAATCCGCTGTGTGGTAGAGTAATCGCTATAAGTGTCTGATATTTTCTACTTTCTTTTAGCACATATATGCATCCATATGATGTACCAACGTATGTGTTCTTGGCACAATCGCTAAAACGCGTACTTTTTACTCGTATTACTCACTCGATGTATTTACGAAAGTAAAAGAACGGCAAAAGCCACCATCACCACCACTAGAATAAAGCACTATTCATCCCACCACTGAAATCGTCATCATCATCATCAGCCCAACATTAGGAAGATTAAGCTTCAACTCTTCTTGCTGCTATACTCCTCTTTCATTTTGCACAGCCATATGCTGACAACGGCACTAACTTACCCTTTCTGTCTGATGATGATGATGTTGAGACTTTCAAAATTGCAAAATTCGCCTTTCCAACTGTCTGCTGTCCAAATGTAAAGGGCGCAGAGACAGACAGGGCAAAAATTGAAGGAAATATATGTCACTTCAATATCATGACTAGGCGGTGGCGGACAGAAATAATGTGAATCTTGAATGGGCGTAATATAAAAACAAGTGCATAATAATATATAGGGATGCTATATGGTATGTATTGAGTGTAAATTTCGTTTATAGGTAGATAAATAATGTATCATGGTATAAGCATATATATCGCACGAACGAGACAAGAAAGGCGAGCAGAAAATCTAGTAATTTTAAGGCATTACAAAATATAAAACCTAATCTGAAAATCTCTGTTTGAATCCGATTTAGCAATTTTCTTGTCTCTCTCAAATAAAGCAAAACCATGATTTGAAGTGCGCGACGCGTATATATGTAAAGCAGCAAGCTTCAAATCCTTAAAACTATGTACAAAACGGGTATGATTGCAAGTTGTAAACCGATCACTTATCTCCGTAAAGCGAAAATACACATTCAAATACAAATGTGTTTTTGTCGGATATACTTTCATATACATTACTTCTTTATGGGCAAGGGGCGCAATAATTCTACACGCACGCATAGCTGAGCCATTGCTTTATGATCATATTTGTACTTGCTACAATGTATGTATGTGTAATTTTCCAGAGACATGGGCTTTATGTGCAAGTACAACAATAATAAGAATTGTGGAAAAAAATTGGAAAGAACTGATAGAAAATAAGAAGAGTTCCAAAAGATAAAACTGGGTCATGTAAATGCACGGATGATCTATTCATATGTGTATGAACCATATCTAAAACTGTCCGGAATGCGCTCTATTTACTCTAATGATGCTATACAAACATGACAAATGTGCAAAAATATTAAAGTGCCTTTACAAAACGAATGGACCAAAAAAAAGTATATACCTATGCGCCCATGTCCCTTTATCTATCAATTTATATCCTGTGTTAATGCTGTGGAAATATATATACCTACATTTATTTATAGGTATTTATTATGCTTAGAAATGTATATTTTACTAACCTTATAAAAAATACTACTTTTACAAAAGAAAAACTTTTACAGTTCAATGCAATTGGCGCCAAAAATAAAACAAATTCTGACACAATAAAATATAAGATGGTTCAATAACTAATTGTAAGAGAATGCGTGATGTGCAATGACATTTAATGGAGGTGTATACATAAATATTCTACAAACGTGTGACATGTGCGTGTACAAAAAAAATACAATATACATCTTATATTTTAAACGGTAGAATTGGTAGAATAATACATGTTGGAAGCGAAGCGTAAAACTAAATCATTAATTATATTTTTTATAATACACGATTTGGGGTTATTCGTGCAAAGTGAAAGAGATTCTACAAATCAAATAGCAACTTTATCTTGACACACATATTTCCTGATTTAAATACAAAGAAGAAGGGAAAATTGCACCTGCTTATATAACCGGAAATTATTGAATGATTTCAGACAATGTAGTAAGTAGTATGCACATTTGTATGTATGTAGATATGTATGTATCTCTGGTTTCTCTGTTCCAGACACGATTCTTCTGAACTAGATTCATCCACGGCAATTAATTTTGATTGACTTCAAATGATTATAGTATATAGGTACATAACCATATATTTACCTTTGCATATTATGCATCCAACTAACTTGATACAAAGAAATTGGAACGAGTCACTAGTCACTACATTCCTTTCTCCAATACTTAATAATTATATACTTTGAAGACTGTGAGACTGTGTAGAGGTATATTATTTTATACCTAATTATATTTGAACCAAAATAATGTACTACTAGGAATATATTTGCTTTTCAAATTTTCAAAACTTTTTGTCGTAGTACACAATGCGAGCTTGAAGAAATAATATTCAGAGAACACACAGACAACAGATTACTGATTAATGAGCTCTGTGTATATGCATGAGCAAGTACAGTTCGATTTTACGTATTTATATACCATGAAATAATGAAATTAAATGGGTATTCTAGTAAAACATTTCCATACTCTATTTTTAAACACGTACATTCATACATACAGATAATATGCATACGGCTGGATAATTAGGTATACTTTTCCACATACAACATAATAAATAGATAGCATATAATATCTTCACTACTTTCATTCCTGCGGAGCGGAGCTCCATGCAAAAATTGTCTATCATCATGCATGTTATATGATCATCATGATTAATCTATGTATATATTGTTTATTCATTCACTTACTTACTCCCCTGCATACACACAAAATGCATAAGTACTTAGGTATGTGTACAAATATTATGCGTTTCTTTTTCTGTGATATACCCAATTAAATTTACATGATATAATGATTTCTCTACATTTTGTGCATACATGAAATTCCCAGAAAAAAATAGTCTCTTTCTTTTGCTACCACACACATTACAAAATAGGTACACCTTTTCTATTGATGATAGGACACGCACATAAAAAAAGGAGAAATAATGAGTCTACAAAAATAGTGCCTTTAATAATACTAGGAAAGAAAAAAAAATCAGCCCATACTATAGTCTATGTGTGTATAATGTACCCCCTACTATCCGTCTTTCTTTTTTTGTACGTAGAAGCAGCAGTTGTTGTCGTCGTAAGCATGGACGTCTTTTCCCATTGAATAAGAATCAAGGGAGCCCATTAAAGTGAAAAAAAAAGTTGGTCGTCTTTTTTTTCTCATCGTCGTCCTATCATCTATCTCTTCTTACTACATTGTTATGTGTGCGCACAACTAAAAATGGTTAGACCGTATAATAATCTATTATACTACCTGCTTTTCCCTTCTTTCTTGTCTGCCTAAAAATTGGGAAAAATCACTTCGTCTAATAATAATAATAATAATGTGCATTTTTTTGTGCAGCCAAATGTCTCATTGCAGACACACTGAAATCGCTCCTATATTGCTCCCATTATTTCTAAATCCTCCTAAAACTTATACTTGATGAACATTAAATACTTGGGAGATATTTTTTGCACATATACTACACATATATCTTTTGCTTATTTTCCATATTAAGTAGTGTGAGTGAGTACACAGATTATACTCTCTGGCAAAAAACTACTAACCCCGACCACCATCCGTTTTTTTCTTTGACTTTTTTTATTACCTATTCCGCAGAACGGTAAGAATGGAGCAGATAAAGTCAATACATGCATACATTTCCGGAAAAGTTTTCATTCCACTTTTGTAAGAAAAAAAAACTAAAGCAAGGAAAAATATTATAAGACCTGGAAATTTTGTAGGCAGACATTTTGCATTCACTATGCTGCAATATATAACCCGCTATAGTATCAGTACCTATTTCACATTGGATAATCAAACCGATAAACCTTTCCACAAACAAATTAGTTGCTTTTCTGTACTAGAAGTAGAGTTATATATAGGAAGCCCCATTCTTTATAAACATCTATTACACACACCAACGCTCAAGTACCTTAAAAATAACCTTATATACAGATTACTTACGAATTTCATCTGAAAAAGAAAGCCATCTGCTCATATTTCTTTATGGTATGTAGCTGCTGCTTACTACACTGCTTACTTATCGCCGTGTGCTAATACTACTGACTACTGGCCAATGCTAACTTTTTCCGGTTCACTACCACACACACTTCTTGTTCTTCTCTATCTACAACACTCAACAAATTTCTAGCTTACAAAATAGCAAGTAAAACAGGATTTTTCTTTTTGCAAAAAAAAAAGATCTGCTTCATTGTGAAATCAATACGCATTTTCACGAAAAAACAACGTACAGCAATTATAACAACAACATACTCAAAATACATTAAACATGACAAAGCTGAAAAAACTCAAGAAGTCCGACCAGCAAACAAAACAATACTCCGAAATAACTACATAACAGTTATGATTTTTGGTGGTGTGGTACCATACTACTCTGCTCTGCTGGATACTAACCCCATGTTTGATTATGATTGCAGAAAAAAACAATAGCAAAAAAATAAAACAACGACGATGTTTAAGAATAGAATCGCGTTATACGCTGCTGCTGAGCTGGAATTTTTTTTTCGCTTTCAAAAATAAACTACATATTGCGTTTTCAGAAGCGAGCCATATTACAGATGTATGTATTTTGTACACGAAACTATTTTCTGAGGAGGAAAAAAATATGACGCTTTACCATGTATCCTTTTAAGAATATGCCGTGCCGTATGCAATGTTTAAATTTTACGGTATAAACGACTGTATAGGAATTTCTCTTTAACTGTAAACGAGCAGCATACATTATCATGAAAGCACGTGTGCCTAAAAAGTAAGAGGAAAATAAAACTTCAGCAGGATCTCACTTGGTTGGTGGTATACACAATGGCGTTGCTTGCCTTCTTGTTTCGCATTACTTTTATTCTATGTTCCTTGTCCGCACAACTTAAAATTCATCAAGTTTTGCCGTAAGTAGGCCCAAGTGGTACATTGAACAACAAAAAAAAAATTGTGATAAATTTGACCTTTTTCTGTTCCGTACTTCCTTCCTTATTTAAGAGCTAAACTACATACGCTTCAAGAAGTAGTATTTAAGCGATAAGAGAGAGAGAGAGAAAAAAAATGTATAGGTACGTACATGTACATACCTGACTACTATTATTATTACTACAGAATAGGATAACAAACGGGAACGTTTATTTTTTATTATTATTTTTTTGGTATTTTTTGCTGAGGGGATTTTATCATGATGTGAAGTATATGGTGGTGGTTGTAAATGATGATAAGTAAAGTAAAAAACAACCTGGCCTGGTCTACTACTACCGGAAAATAAATGAGTAATGAAAAGAGCAAAAAAAAAAGTTCTAAAGAAGCAAGTAAAAATTATTTGATACCAAACTTGAAACTTGAAGCAAATTAACTTTTTTTTGGAGCATTTAAATTTTAGGAGCAACCTGATACATAATATGTACATATGTATGCATGTATTCATTCACATACATTTACATGCATATTATACGTCGTTTGGTGTTGGAAAGTTTTTTCTTTCTTTAGTTCGATTTTTGTCTTCATTGTTTGGGCCTTCTCCTTTTCTGTAGAAAGTAAATAACTGTTACAATAAACCACAAAAAAGGTAATCGAAGTAAAAAGTAGCGTCATGCTAATTTGCTATACTTGTAGTAGTAGTAGTGGGAGAGTAATTGATTCTTTAAACTGTGTCTAGCCAGCTGGAAATTTTTTTTATATGAAAACTAAAACCATATTAACCTCCCTTCTCTGATCCGCAGCAGCTCCACTGGAAGTAGGCTAATAAAGTGTGGATTCAATATATTGATAGGTACAAAGGAGCAAAAATATTACTGTAAACAACAAGAACCAACACTTATAATAATAGAGCGTCATAGCGTGGCGACCGACAGACCAGACGGCACAACTAAAATTTCACCCCGTATCTATAATAGCGTTGCGTTGTATGTACTTATATACCTGATCAGGAAGATTGGGGTGAATTATTTGAACAAGTAATACCGTTCATCAACCTTTTGGAAATTTCAAAAGGTATTTATGAGCCCTGTAACGGCGTCTAGTCATAGTAGTCTTTTTATTCTAGACTCTAGACAAAACAGGGCCACCTCCGACACCGCATTTATTAGAAAGAAATAGGTAAATTGCAATATATGAAGCCAAATAGATTCTTATGGTCAAAAGGTTAGGGTAGTAGTAGGTATAACGTAAGCGTGCTTGCATAATATGTGTGCTCCGGATGACTTTGATATGAATTGGCAGCGATAGGTATTATAAACTAAAACAAGCCAGCACGTCAGACGTTCCGTTGTTGTTTTCACTAAAAGTCAAGTCGAGTCAAGTGAACAAAAGAAAGCGAATTAGAAATTAAAAGGGCGGATGAACTGGAAAGATAGTTTTTTTTATGCTGCTGCTGCACTAGCTTTAGAAATGTATGTAATGCAGTGTGTACACACTATACTAAATATTATGTATATACTTATTGTAAGGTTCTTCTTTGACCGAAGAGAAACAAGTGTGTAGAATTTTTGAATTTGTTGTATAGGTTGTGACCTAGCATCAATGTATATATCTTTTGTGGATATATATTTTTTTTTGGTTTCATAAGTAACAAATTTTTTTAAGCCTTTTCTGCCACATTTTCAGTTTTCTATATCTGACGAGTAAGCTTGGTTGAAAAGAAAAGGTAGTAGGCTACTGCTTTGCCCCCCGCACCAAATACCATGACCATATAAATTTAAGCAATATGGATGAAAAAGGAGAAAAGCTTGTTTTGTATCAAGAGAAAGCAACTTTAACTGACTAGGAAAGAACCAACAACAGTGAACGAGCTATTATTTCCCATATAATACTATATTTATACACTTTACTTAATTTTATATCAAGTTTACTTATGCACAAGACTCCCACTCTCTCTCTCTCTCTCTCTCTCTCTGCTTGAGGTAATCTATCAACGCCACTACCTTCGTTAAATAAGTCAATATTAGAACCATTAAAGCTGATCCTACTTTTCTTCCATGTGTAATAATGTGTGCACTATATATAACTACTTATAAGTAAACTGCCTTTTTAATATACAGACTGAATTACTTTATTTACAAAAATATATGTGGTTGCAGAGAAAACTTATACACCTAATAGCATTTATATACCAAAATTCCGACAGACTTGATTGTGTTGTTTTTTAAGGAGAAAAGTCAGTTGACTGAGAGAACTTTTTTTAATGCATCTTCCATCTTCTTCCATATGAAAATCTTTCTTTGGTATTATAGTATAGGAGTACTTATATGGTAATACATATATAGTGGTTCGTTTGTTTGGGGTGGTTTTACTAGGATGGATGTTTGCAAGACTCTCTTTTTCTTTGAATGGGCTAATATAAATGCTTGGTTGCATATATACATACCTAAATGCAGAATGAGTGAAAGCAGAAGGTTGCTGCAAAAGCATGAAGAAGAAGGTTTTTTTTGTGTGAGCGCTTGAATGCGAAAAAAGGACGTGTGGAGCTAATAATGTAGAGCGATTGACGAGATAAATAAAAAGGTAGGTAGGTAGAGGTAGTGGTGGTGCTTGTTGGGTATGTGTGTTGTTGGTCTGTGTGTTTTTCGGATTAAGAGTCAGTTTATATGCTTATTTTATACTCATGTAGCTTTCTATGGTTTACGTACATACTTTTAATGTTTTATTGCATATAACTACATAGGTACATAAATGGCGTAGTATATGTCTGCATTTTATTTGGTTTATATTGTAAATTGTAAATCAAGCAAAAATAGACATATAGAGAGTGCTGCCATTAATGAAGGTATACCTATGCACATATTTATAAAAGCATTTCTATTCACGATTTTTTTGCTTGGTGGTCAAACTCTCTCTCTCTCTCTCTTTCTCTCTGCTCACTCAGGTAAAAAGGATATAGAACTGCATTTTTATCATCATTGCCATCGTCATCATTCTTTTTACTACTATTACTACTTGAGAAAGATGCAAAGGAAACGGTACATGCTATATACTCCAACTCTGTATAACCTTGTCACGTAAATTTCTTCATTGCCTAATACTAATAATTCCTTTTTCGTTGCCTAACGAGTATTCCATTATCAAATCACATAATGTCGTAATGTGCGCAAAAAACAGCTTAAGTGTTACACATATATGTGTAACCTGCTGGGAAGCACAAACTCTAATAATCCTTAAGAAATTCGCAAAAAATTGGCAAAATTGCTGGTCTCAGTTTTTGTGATTGCGATTGGATGTAAGAACAATTTAGAAGAAACACAGCAATATATATCTTGTAACAAGAAAAAACGATTAAGCTTAAACATGCACACACATGTTGTAGTTGTATATCTTTTATTTGTTTGTATTATTGACTACTACATCAACAAAAAAACACCAGAAAAATCAGGCGGAAGCTCAAACATTTCCCCGTATAATTTTATATAAGCAACCATGTAACTGTTAAAATGTAATATTATAAGCCCATTTTTATAGATCCGCTCAGGTGCCATATTTTATGTTTGCCAATCATATATTCTCAGTAAATATCGATGAAAATGGAGTATTTAAACATGTTGTTCAGACTGTTATAGTAAAATATGTCTCAAATTTCCTTCATTTTTTTAGGTTCGTTTCACCAAAATTTTGACTTTTTGGGTTACTAAAATGAATTTCAGTAATTTTCTGACATTATCACTGCATTAATCATGCTTTTTTGTAGGCATTTCCGCCTCGTGCTTATGATTGCATGAACACGTTCATTTTTGTTCATGTAAAAAAACATTCCCTGTGGGGTAGTGAATGGAATGTATTCTTTCTAATTACGTGACCTAACCCAAGGTTGAAAAAAGGACAAAACTAAATAATAATCGATTATCGTATTAATTCACACTGCGATATTTTTATCGCACAGCAGAAATGGTACATAAAATAGACAGCGTAGCGTAGTGGACTATTTCAATATGGCAGAAACGTTTACCGAAAAAAAATACTGGGCAACACAGGGTAAACATTTTTTCCTTTTCCATCATGCTGCTATGTTTGTATTGTCACTTCCATTTTACACAATAAAAATAAAATTAAGAAAAAAACTAATAGACTCCCTCAGTCAAAACAGTCAAAAGTTTATATGAAACCTTCCATAAAAAAACAAAAAAATGTTTAGTTTCAGGCTCCAAACCAATGTTTTTAGTCCATCTCGACAAATTATATACACACAGCTTATCTAAAGTACATCTAGCTAATTGGTTTACGTTGTTACGCTCTGCATTTTATATGTAAGCATTATTGTTATTATTACCAACATATAAAAGAAATTCTTGACTATTTGCAAGGAAAGCAAGAAGAAAGCAAAAGGAAAGTAGTGTGCGCATTGCATATTACGTATTATTAGAATTCAGGGTCCTTCTTCAAAGCAATCCTGTCCAGCCCCCTTTTTATGCAACACAAACACAGTATTATTTGATTATATACCATTTATTCTCTATTTTACAAAGTAAAGTTAATGTTATGTTGGGATTTTTTTTTTTGTGCACTGTGTAGTACTGATTGTATTGCATACAAAGTATGTAACAAAATGTTCACCTCAATTACTGCATGTATGTTATATAAATGGGGTGTATTACTCTAAAATGAAATTGATGAGGTTCGTATTTTCCAATTAAGTTTTTTTGACCCACCATAGCCGCCGCTACCCAATTGAAAATCTTAAAACTAGACCTAATTTGATTTTTTGGGTGGAACTAAAGCTTGTAATTAAATGCATGTAAAAACAATTATGATTTGAAAAATACAATTTAAGAAAAATAGAAAATTCATTTCATATTGTATAGGTATTATAATAATATGCTATCTTTTTTTAGCTCTACTACTAATAAACTGGAAGGAAATAATATCGGAAAATAATATTGTGTCGGCAGTAAATGTTTTTTTTTCTGTTTATTGCACGTAATTCTTTTTGCATTCTGCGATTCCTCTGGATTTTCAACCTCTTTCCTAAAATTCTCTTGTTTCATTTTTATTGGGAAACACAACAGCATTTTTATGGAGTAACAAAACGCTATCAATGTCGTAAAATGAAACTGTTAAACATACGGGTTTTTTACGCAGTTCACCTGCTGCTTGCTGAATTTTTATGTCTATCTATGCAGGTATATACATGTATGTAGGTATTTATTTTTTGCAAAAAAAAAACTGTGGACAGTATAATATGTACAACATATCTACATGTTATAAAAATATATGCTGGAATGTATTTCAAAAGTGGTGCAGTGGCAGTAGTAGAAGCACTGCATACCACCTACAAAAATTTACAGTGTTTTTTTTTATCACACAAAGTGTGTCATAAAAGTCAGCCAACTTCATAGCTGCGATAACTAACATGAAACAGGCCACACCATATACCAAGGTGGCAGGCACACACACGTTTTCAAAACAAAACTCTAACAACAAGAATGTTTGTATTATGTATGCTTTTCGAACATGCTTAGGTATGCATGGTTTCTCCCTGACACGTTTTCTCCTGACATTTTATTAAATAAACACTATCCAAAAGTACAGGATTTTGGAGGCGATGCAGTGTGTCAAGTAGGTTGTAGGTGTAATGTGGATCTACCAAAAAAAAAATTCATACGTATGTGCACTTGTGTACTTTTTGTTTTTATATATTAATACATGCACTTGGTCGCGGTCATTTAGCTTGTTGCAATTTTAAATGCGGTGGTGGTACAGTAATAATATATTATGCATGCCAGCTCTCTTCTCTCGCCTAAACTCAAGCCACATTCAAAATTGCTTTTGATTTACTTCTCGCAGCCCAAGTTAGGTAGGTAGCCTATAAATGATGATGGTTTATGTCAGAACTAAGAAGAAAAACCGTTTATCCATCTCTGTATTATGCGTATATTATCCTTTTCCGGAACACGTTGCACTTTGCGCAAGCAGGTGTGTGCGATTTTGAAAAATGTGTTAGTAGAATTTTCATTTCCTGTGGAGTAACGTGCTCATACCTTCCTATATTTGTACCTAGTAATTAAAAGTGTTTCGTGGCTTTTGATATTGTCAGATGAAAGTGCTTTTAGATAGGTAGTTCGGTACATGAGCGTTATAGTTTATTGTTATGTGTTTCCCTTTCACCGAAAGTAAAGTTTGTCCGCTCTGTGCTCGTACGTTTTCCTTCTGTTGTACGATATAGTGCATATAATTAAGTTATAGTCAGTGCTTATGCCAATTTTTAAACATGCCAATTTTTTAAATTAAAATTAAAACAAAATTTTGATTTTAAATTTTTCAAGAATATTATAATATTAATATCCGCAAATGTACAAAAGAAATTTAGAACAAATATTGATTATGCAAATATGCGAAAAGAAAACACATTTGCGAAAACTAAATGTATTCTAAAACCAAACCGGCGCACTATTTTTCAAGTAAAATCTTCCATGCGTATAGATAGTTATATTTGTATAAAAACTATGACAACTATTACTGTTGTATATTTTATTTAATCCTAATCTGATAGTAGGGAATTTAACGCATATCAAAAATATGATACAGTAAAATTGTATTGGAATCACGTTTTTTCCCACGTCTGCATTTTTGCACATTTGCGGTACTACGGTTTTCAATGCATAATAGTTAGATAAGGTCATATCAGGTATCCGATACTATATTTCTATATACGTGTCTTCTCCATATTTGTTTTTGCAAAAATATCTGAAGGCCATTTTCGTCACATGAGGTGCATTATAGCGATCAACACAATCACAACATACTATTGTGTAGACTCAAAAATATGAAGATTATCTGTACATTGGGAATTACTTAAGCTTCGAAAATGCAAAGTTATTTGTGTGTGGTGCAGAGAGAAAGATAATGGGCATGTTTTATCTAGTGAGTGCGTGGTGACCGACCATGTCACATGGATTGCTAATGTTACAACGTGAAAGACTTTCAGGCTTTCAGAGACATGAGTTTACTATTATTTATGTATGCATTATGGTGTCCTCCCTTCGGAAATTTACTGGCTAATGAAATGTTTGACCATTCAGACAGAGGAAGCAGGCACGATTTGCCTCGGTGCTAAATTGAAATTAACTTACAGTGAAATTCATGGAAAACTACAGAGAGAAAGCGAGAGAGGAGTAATTGTATTTACCTATACAAGCAGTTGTACATTTTTTCTTATATTACTTTAAATGCACATATGTATATGTGCCTAGTATAAATGTATGTGAATGAAGTATGCATGTTATAAAACGAGAGCGAAACAGTGTTGTTTTCGCCTATGTGCCTAAATAGAAAATTTTGTTGTTGGTGAAATTAAATGGTTGCGGCAACACTTCATCGTCCGGTTGAATGAGTGGTACAACGCCACAACAGATTGCATAATTTAAAAGCAATGCTGTTAGATTGGACTTTGTGCCTGTGTCCATGTGTGGAGACTCCAGAGAGTGGAATTTCCAGGATTCGCGCATGTACGCCTATATAAGTAATGTACACACATTACGCTACTTTATAATTATTCAAACCGTATGAGTAGTGGTAGTACACAAAAATTGTATTACTGGAGAACGAAATTGGCCGGGAAGTCTGAAATATTTTGCATGTGTGTTCCTGGCTGTTGTGTATGAACAAGCAGTCGTTGATTATGACACTTGGACAGTAATATATTTAGATTATATTTGAATTGGTGTATAAGTGTATTGATTTTGATGGTTTGGATTGACCCGTTGACAACTTAATCCATTTCCCCCAAAAAGAAGGTTGACGGCCTTTTTATGTGAAATTGGATCATGCATAATTATGCTCGTATGCCAAATAATACAATGGACAACAATTCTTGAATGTCTTATCATTGTTATTCCTGTAATTGCATACACTAACAACAAAATTCTTGATTAGTGTATGATACGAAGAATGTACTTGAACTTGATTGGGATTGGCAACGAGTTACATCATCAATTGCAATGTAATGATTAGACGAGTTGTTGTGGAATGTTGGAACAATGAACTTTTAGAGTAATAAGTCCTGTTGGTTGACATCTCGTCAATGTCACAATGAAAATGATTATTAATTTACAAAACTTGTTATTGTTTACTATATGTCTGCTACAACGTATCTGGCATTTATTGAGTACCTATATCAAAAACTTTTTTGGTTACCTGTAATTTGTAAAATTCTATTAAACATCGACATGGCATGTGGATGATTCTCTAAAACATGCATATATTTTTTTTGTTGATTTTTTTTACAGATGGAGCCTTTTAGACCAGCCGTTGTTTATACCCTGTTCCTAATTTTTGGGACTGGCATCACGCAAATTGAAGTGGGAGATGGATACAATAGCCATGACAAAAACAATTCAACATTACGTAAGTTATTACACCTATCTAAAATAAAATAAAATATTTTAGGTATTCTTTAAACAGTTTTGCTCTAATCTTCGCTCATTCATCTTCGAGATAATGGGGAGGCGTGAACGAAAAGTCAGCGGTGATTCCAGTATAAAATGTTATGCAGTTTGTAAAAAACGAAAGGAGAAAAGTGTAGTGTTTTACTTTTCAAGGTCATTTTAAACAACAAGAACAAAAATTGCTAGGTCAATACAATAATACGATATAGTTATACAACCTAAAAAAATTCTTTAAAAAATTCTGTATTTTCAACTTCAATTGAATCATTTTACATAATTAAAATAATGAGGGCATGCATATGCCAAATTGTTGTTTTCGTTGGATAGCGTGTTTTAAAAACAATTGCCAATTATTTGTCTGCATTTTGGTGTGAAAACACTGTATAATCATGACAATTTACAAAATGCAAATAATACACATACATATGAGAATATATCTACAATCTACTTTACATACAATAATAGGCATTTTAACATTTGAAAATTAGTCGCTGTCTCCGCGTAATAATAAAATATTATTTCAAACTTTTCTCATGTATTTTATTTGAACTTGGTAGAATTCACTGGTTTCTGTTGGTGTGATAATGTATAAAAAAATAAAGCATTTTTATTTGCTGAGTATTGCGGTTTGACTGGAAGTGCATAATATCGCTAAATCAACTACTGCTCGGCCATTCCAGTTCATGAATATCCATGAAACATGAAATCATAGCCAAGACATGCATATTAATTGTGTAATGTTCATTTTTTTCAATTCTGTAGACATTCGTAAATATGGTGAAATGAAACGTTTTTTTTTAAAGAATCCAATGGAAAGTAAAGTGGCAAAATTTCACGTACAATTTCAAACATGTAATAAATATCTTTTTTTTTTTCATATGAAATACTCTGCGTAATTTTTTTATACATATGACTCATTTCATCAAGCAGCCTAGTACTGTGTTTTCTCAACCATGAAAAAATATTACTTTTAGCAAATGCAGCCAGCCAAACAGAAAAAAAGTAATATGAATAAAAATATCTTTTAAAAATCCCCATTTAAATATTCCACCATCAACAATTTTTATGTTTGCCATACCACCTCTTCATTTTTAATGCATTAAAAAATGCTACTATACTTGGCTTTCAAGTCACAGAAAAAAAATATGTGATTTTAGTAGTCATGATCTTTCTGTGTGAAAAGGTATAAATGCTTTGTTACATAATTTATTATGTTGCTGCTGATCCTTTTTTTACCCGTCTGCAGACGACACAATAGGAAAAATTAAAAAGGTTATTATTGGGGATGCTCTTTCTTTCTCATTCTTTTCCAACATGTGCCATCACACATGTGACATATCCATGTGATCTAATAACACTCTAGTACATAAAAAGTAACATAAAATAAGAAAAAAGAAGAAGAAATGCTGGTAGAATTAGAGAGAAAGATCAGCCAGCTTTTAGTCACGAGTCATATCTCTCCCCATGCAAAATTTTTGGAAGGAGGAAAAAATGGTTAAAAAAATCTGGCTGTAGCACGTTGGTTGAATTTAAAGTAGCAAAACACTGCGCAGCATAAGGGTACCTAACGAGAGAAGCTTTCACACTGCAATCCCATATACATAAGTAGGTAGGCATGCACAAGAAAACGTTCTCAATTTGCAATTACTTTTGAGAGGCAAGTGACAAGCTCCAGTTTTCATTTCCAGTTTTTATGCGTATATATAGGTACATACACTTGTACTTGTATGTATAACACCACGTACGTTTTCAATCTTGATGTAATATGCACGTATACACCAAACACTACAGTCTATAGTCATATAAAAATCATAATTATACTCCTATTTTGTGATGTGGGAGGTATTCATAGTACCTATCGCGGTTCCGACGAACCTGTCACTCTACATTTTCTTGCATTCAACGATAGATAACGCATGGCTATGACATGACAAACATGACAGAAAGAAATTACGTATTTCTAAGTAAAAATCAAAAAAATAAATGTAGTGTAATTCCCACAATGTAGTGTGATGTTTTTCTGAAATATACTAAAAGAAAACAAATTTAAATTTATTGTATTAGTGTGTGTATTTTTTTATTTAAAATTTTTTTTCATTAAATAAATATTTTTGCAGTTGATTCAGCGGAAATTCAGATACTAAATCCCTGGGTAAAGATACCAGAGGACTGGAACAGTGGTTCGTACTCTGACGAGTCATCAACTTCATCCGAGTCAACGTATTCCATGAGCTCCGCACAAGCCCAGTATTATTCCTCAAGTTACGGGGGAAGTAACACTGGAACAGAACCCTTTTTTGATCATGCCATGATGACCAACTTATCCGAATATCTGGGAAATCATGCTTTCCTCAGGTGTCGAATCAAGAAGCTCGGAGAAGGAATTGTAAGTAACAAGCAGAATAATAAAGCAACAATTTCTATTTTTAAATCATCTATTTTTTCCCTACAAAAAAAAGAAGCATTTATAATAAAATTAAGCGTAAATAAATACTTGATTTACATACATGGAACACAAATTCTCCTCAAATCACATCGATTTATTCACAACACACAACGAAGATAAAGTAATAAAAAACACTTAAGCTGTTTGTGTGTCATTGTACTCAACAACTCAACCAAACATTCAAGACATTGTAAAAACAACGGATCGTTTACTTTTAAAACATGCGATATATTTTATACACTACAGCGTAATAAAATTGATGTGATGATAGCTCGTTTTGGAACATGGGCCATAGATTGAAAAGCCGACAGAAAAAAAAATCTTTTAAGAGAAACAGAGCGAGATTGAGTGAGTAACGAGAACGAGATATTTTTTTTTTGTATTTTTATGTCTACTGTTGTGCTCATATACCTATCTTATACGATGTTATATAAACATATCTTTTCGATTTGTTTCCTTCACCATTAACACAACATAATATTTTTATGGGAATGTGTAACAGTAGCAGTATTTTTTATTTTTGTGTGGAGTTATTACAACTATAACAATGATAGCAGTAGACGGAGTGAACTATAAAAATGTCACGCATCGTGGTTTTCACACAGAAGAGCAACGGCAAAGAATGTGACTTTTCTTAGAACACACACACCACACACCACACACAAAAGTATAGAATTTCCAACTACGAGAAACGCGATGAATAAATAAAAATAAAAATATATAAAACATATTGTGTGTGTACTTACATATTATCTAGGTACGTATGCTTGTATAAGTACAGTAATATAATACGCATACAATATAAACTAATACAAAAAAAATGTACAAAGACTTCTTTTCTGGTTTTAAGGAAAAATTCAGGAAGGAAACAAGAAAATTCCTTGTGTAAAGCCTCATTCAACTCTCTCTGTCTTGGTTATTTTATGCTACAAAAAATAGAGAAAATGTTTATTTTTTTGTATAGCTCATTTTGCCAGTTCCGTGTGTGTGTGTGTGTGTGTGTGTAGGTATTGTATACTCAATATACCTAAAAAAACCACACATATCTAAGTAAAGTACATGCACACAATGAATGAATGAGCGGTTGTGTTTGTCCAAAGAAAATAAATAGGAAAAAATTGCAAACAAAGAGAAAAGAATGATAATACAGCAAAGTTCCGATTTTTTGCTTTCTTTTGCGCGGCGGGTTCATTTTTCTTGTGGGATTTTTTTTTGTGTACATTATATATTACAGTACAACAGTGTGTGCATAATGTATATACATATATATGTAGGAACCTACTTAAGTTTAAATAATAAATCTGGACGTTATAATAAGTTATAAATAAGATGGATAAAATATAAAGATAGCTTTACCGGACGCATCAGAAATGCACCACTGTGTAATATAGTTACGATTTACGATACATGGCATGTGGCAATATGTTTAGTTGTTGTATTGTAAAAAGAGAAGAAAAAAAAACAGAGAGGAAGCATAAGACATACACTTTATTGTTGACATAAATATATTGTTTTGAGACAGAGTGTACATACTTAAAGAATGCGTCGAGGTTGAATGTCACGTAAATCACGTTAGACCATTCGTGTCAGCATCAAAAGCTGAGATTTATTAGCCCCTTTGAAATCTCTCTCTTATTGTTAAGCTGCCTTTCTTTATGTGTGCACTGTAAATTTTCAAAAGCAACACAGAGCACATTGTATAAATGTAAGTATATATATGTATATGTAAGAATGAAAGTTCACAACTGAGCTAGAGATTATTGAAGCGTATTTATGACTTGAGCGTTAGAAGTAGTGATCCTAAAGGCGTTCTTCCGAAGGAATATGTTTCATAAATAATTTAATCACTTGAGCTCAAGGATATTTGCGGGATTATAACATTAGAGAAAAACAAAAGGGATTGAGAAATACATGAGAAATTTGAGTTAAAGAAACCGCACACACACATCAAAACAAAACAAAAACTTGAAAAAAGTAGGGTATTTTTGGTTGAATCCTCTTGCTAAAAAATTGGTTAATAATAAGTTTATAATTAAATTAGAAACAAAGGATCAAGCCAATTCCCGCGAGCTTGTTGATTATTACAAATGTAGCAGAAAAGAACAATTATTTTTTTGTCACATTGTTTAACTTCATATTTTTTTGTCTTAAATTTTCCAAAATGGCACAATGATTTTTTTTTCACGTTTGGATGACGGGACCTCATATTTGTAGGGATTAAACATACAACCTGCAGATCTTCTCTGACATAAAATTAGTATTTGTGTGTTTGCATGTTAGGTATAGAATAAATAGGTATGCTAGCGCAAATTTGATGTAGGATGTAGAGCTTGATGGCAGAATTTTAGCAATTGAATTAAGTCATGTCATTTATAATTCCCCACAAATCCAACAAGTCATCTGGATTAGCGAAATTACCGCACTCACAATTCTATGTAAAGACACAACAGAAATATTCAAAAGGGAAAATGATTATTTCATTTGATGGTTAATTGGAAGAGTAAATTGTACATGTACACCACGCCACAGCTCGCTAAGAATGGGACAGGAGGATGGTGAAAGTCACACAAAATCAAATCCTTTTGCCTTTCCCTTGTGATTATGTATTTTGCAGAGAACAATAACATAATAGTAAAGTTTATGTGATAGTAGTCATGGTCATGAATTATGAAGATGATGACGGGGACAACTCATAGAAACGTGTATCGCAAGAGCGGGATGAACTGACTACTACGGAACGTTTAATATTTACATTTGCCTTTGGTTGGATTGTAGTGCGACGATAATTGAAAATGACAGCACAGCGATGTGAGTCACTTTGTTTTATTAAGAGCCTAAAGCAGACATCATCATCATCATCATCATCATAAAAGATAAATAAAGCAATGCACACAACAAACCGCACAGTCATTGCTTGTTACGACTACTTACTATTACTGCAGAGAGATACATTATCATCACATGACGTTTTAATAGAGAACGTGACATACCGCAACATATTGGACTTGATGATGATCATGATCATCATCCAGTAAAGTCCTCTAGTGACAACGACTCTTTTATCGTATGGTCGTTTGAAAAGGACTCGTCTACTTTATTCACTTTACTTTTTCGATGTCCTCCCTGTGCACTGAGATTTTTTTTCTAGTATTTTCATTGCATGTTGCATAATGCTATATAATATGCAGTAAAAGTACTTTCTCTCGTAATACTATATATTTGCTGCATTTTAGTATGTTGACATGACAGTAAAACTTTCCAAAAGTCTGCTGCACCATTTGTAAGATGCATATTACAGCGCCACTTGTAGTCGCAACATAAGGGAGTATGTAGGTAAGTATAAACTTTTGAACACATGGTTTTAAAGAAAAACAAATTAGCTTTATAATAAGCATACAGGTACTGCAATTTTCTTCAAGTGGTTGGTGAAATGGCAGTATCTCTTCAGGAGATCTGTTTGTTGAGAGGAAATAAAAACGGTCCTGTTTTTGCCCTTTGCGTTGAATACATTGGATACGTATATATTTCTCTTTCACAAATTTCGCAAAGTTCCTCTAATTGACAACAGAAACAAGATGTTAAAAAGTGGAGCCGTGCTCTGCGGACAAATGTAATTTTTTTTATATATCAAGCGCATACGACAGCACTTTCCTATACTTATGTTGGCTTTTACGGATGACACCAACAATAATTATTGCAGCTGTTTCATTCAGTTTTCATGGTTATTCAAACTTATACAGAATAGAAGCATACTTTTTATTAATGCTTTTAAAGACAAACTCAATTTCAGAGCTGAAAACATTATTAATTTGTGGTAAGAAAACTGTATTACCAACGCACATTTAAGATGGGTAGAGCGTTTGTGAGTTTGTACCAAATGCAACACAGTGTCTTATTCATTTCGCGACACATGTTCATGACTTATTTCCACCATTTTCGTATAGTTTCATTCAGTTTTAATGGTTATTCAAACTTATACAGAATAGAAGCATACTTTTTATTAATGCTTTTAAAGACAAACTCAATTTCAGAGCTGAAAACATTATTAGTTTGTGGTACGAGAACTGTATTACCAACGCACATTTAAGATGGATAGAGCGTTTGTGAGTTTGTACCAAATGCAACACAGTGTCTTATTCATTTCGCGACACATGTTCATGACTTATTTCCACCATCTTCGTATGTATTAAGGCCATACAAACAAAATTTCTAATTATTTTAATTTTGTTTAACATATTTAGCGAAATTTGATCTATTTTTAGAGATCTGTCTCCATTTTGATGTAAAACGACACGCAGTCCGTCAGACTTCTCACATTACAAGTTTCACTCATATACTTCTTGTTTTTGGCTGTTATAACTTGATTGAAAGTTTCAAAAAGTCTATTTGTCCTCGTATTTCCCCAACGAGTATTATTGTTTTCTTTTGGTATTTTGGTATTGGTGTAATTTATAGTGACTGACAAGACTGCACTGACGAATATGTCCCATAAGAAACTTATTTTTTTCCAACCTTCAATCGAAATTAAATAAACTACGAATCTTCTGTAATGAATGATATAAATCCTTCAGCAACAAGATAATTTATGCGTCGTTGCCATTATTTATTAAATGGACACAGACGGACTGTATTGTATTTACTACGCATTTTTTATGCATACATCTGCCTACTTTAAACAGATTTATAATTACAAATTAGTAGTTGTGTAAATATTTTGCTTTTAATGGCTTTGTCTAAACAACTTAGTACAATGTCTTGTACCTTTTTCTGTTTTTTCTTAATTAGCATCACCGCATCTTTTATTTATGTATGAGTTTTTCATGTGAAAACAAGCCTTCTTACTACCACTAAATTACATAACTCATATCATTCTCATATTATGAGCCACGTGCTACTTTGCACACAAATCTTACAAAGATGAAATACCTAGTCAACATGGTACCTCCTCAAAACAACAAAAAAAATTTTGTAGGATACATAAGTAGATATTTATATTTATGGTGTCGGTTGCGCTTGTGTAGCCACCCAAGCAAGTCATTTTTGGCAATTTAATATGAGCTGCTCTACTCATTCTTCGGTGCGGTTTCACCGGAAAAAAATATGTACCAAATGTTTTGGGCTTACATTGTACAAACAAATATACAGCTGCATACATGAGTTTTCCTTTACAAAACAACTGTACCGCATCATTTCAGCTATTCGGAGGTGCTTTGTCTTTTATGCCATTGCCATATTACACATTATATTGTTACGTAAGTTGTTGTGTTGTTTTGTTGTGTGAGCGTTGTTGCGGTCCCCTACTTTCTTATATATGATGAGCCGCAATGGGAATTGCACCACAGTGGTAGCAGCAAACCAGAAAAAAAACACAACCGCTGCTCTTCTGTTGTCGCTTTACTGAATTTCCAACAATTTATCTTTTACTCGTTTTGCTTGTACTATCTAAGTAGTCACGTAGTATGCAAATGTACATGCATTACACATACTGCATAGTTTTTTTCCCCTCTTTTTGTGCTTCTCTTGTTCGTCCTGAGAATATTATCATCGTGGTGGTGGTAGTGACACGGTGGAATAAGCATAGCGGTGCGCGGTGTCGGCATAATTTACTATGAAGAACGAAAGAGAAAACCTTTTATATTTGACTTTATGCATGGTTTTATGTACTTTCAGGGAAAATCCCAATCCCACTCAAATACTCAAAGAGGAGAAAAAATAGACACACAAACAGAGAGAGAGAGAGAGAGAAAGATACCGAGCAGCCGGTAAAAGTGACAAAGTTCTCTTTGCTGTTGTCACAATCAAAGAGAAATCCATTTGCCGGAAAGTTCACCTACATCCTACATATTCCATTTCTTTGTTCAATGAAATGAACCACATTATGTATATATAACTATACAATATACATACATAATACATATTATAGTGCGCAGTAGTGCCACTCCACCAACCAACATGATATTCATGATTGAATGTGTTGTTCTAACATACACAAAATGAACGTATAGCAAAACAAGTTGATGTACCCTGTGAGAAAAAGAAAACTAAATTCCAAATTCCTCTCTCTCAGTTCTTCATAGTCTCATGCGTTCTCTCTCTCTCTCAACCAACTTGTTGTAATATGTATGATATAGTTCACAGAGTAGAGAACGCAAGAAAAAATGTATTGTATGTGCTCAACTAGAAAACTACCACTCTGTTGAATAGTTGAGTGTGCAGATGAACTCATGATGGAGTAAATAATGCATAAATGAAACCAAATGTCATCCTTTATCTTAGAATACTTTTTCGTTTGTTTCGTCTGCTCGCTTGTTGCATTGCATGAAATTGTAAGTGTAGTACTGGAAGCATATATAAATAAGCATATTAAATTGAGTATATATACATACTATTGTGGTATGCACATACATACGTATACCTACCTACCTACATTTTAAAAATACATGTACCAATTTCTAGATTTCTGAAAGCAATGTATCATTGTTTATTTGCTCAGTTACATTTTGTTTTTGCTTTACCATGTTATGTACACCATACAGGATTCCTTTTGTTTCCGGGTGCTGTGTATTCACTTCAGGCTCTATTTGCCTTTTCGCATCCGGAGAAAACGGTGAATTAGTTCTTTTTCCTTGTTGGCTTCTCTTCTGTCTGAAAACAAGAAAGTATTGCCGTTTAAAGTTAAATAACACAATACATGAGTTCCTCATACACTTATAATGGGTACACTATGTACTGTAAACTATGTATTATGTATACATATGCTCGTCAGCAAGACTTTGGGAATGTTAATATTTCTTACCTCTTTTTCTCTCCTTTTCCTCTTCATTGTGTTTCCTTGCGAATGTTGAAAGAAAAACAAAACGTTCAAAGGGGCAAGTATTGACATTTTTTGTTAGAACAAAGTACCAAGAGGAAGAAGAGTGTGTAAAAGCAGACAACTTTACTACTACAATCCCTTGGGCATAAAAGCAATAGAGATTGAAATCTAAAACGTGCGTAAGGTTTGTATCTAGAATGGAATCACGCAATATGCGTAAACTCCACATCATTTTATTTTAGTGTCCTCACTCTGTTGTACGCATAGTGTATTGAATAATAATCAAATGTGAAACTTGTTATCAAATTTCCTGTTTGTCCATAAAGATATCCGTTTGTGCTATTATTTTTATTATGTGTGAAATACTTTGTCAAATTTTATATCTACATAATGTGCATTGTTTTCATATTTCAAAAAATTCCAATAAATATTAGATTGAAAGTTATTTTAAATCAAGCAAATTTGAAAGTTGAAATCAGACTAACAAATTTTTTATTTTCCTTCCGCAAAATCGAAAAACCCTCCCTTGAAAAATGTGTATGCGACTTTAGTAACACCCTTTAGCTCTTATGTAGCAAATAAAAAATAAAAGTTTCTCGGAGCCACATATACCTTAATACAAAGTACTGCAGCTATACTATACATTATACATAAATAACCATAACTACTTTATAATATTCAGTTGAGTAGGTATACACTCCCATCTTCCCATCATTTAGATAAATGGCTGATTTTCATACAAAGAAAGTGTACAAGTGGTATATATATATACTATTCAGCAAGGAAAAACAACCATCTCTTCTTTTATTTTTTTCATCCTAAAGATTAACTTTATACGCCACATGTCTAAGAAAAGAAGGAGAAAGCGATATGGAAATGGGAGGAGGAGAACACAACAGTTAACAGCATCGCGTATCAACCCTCCACCATATAAAACTCTGGAATTCTAGAATAGAATGTCATTTTCTCCTCATTCAATTGTTTTCTTGCGGTTCTTGTTTTTCGCTTGTCTTCAGCACTTTGATATCCCTCCTTCTCCGCCTCCTATACATACACAATCTTTTACTCTCTCTCTCTCTCTCTGAAATGATCATAGTCGTCATCAACAAGACGATTTTCTCTGTCTGGCTGCTTAGTCTTTTTCAATAATACTGCTCCTTCATGCATCCGCATACTTTTCCCTTGTTTTGGTTTGCGGTTCTTCTGCATTTGTTGCTTCCGTTTTAGATTACCTAGACCAGATTTTCCGGACTTGAGTATGTAATAATACTACCCTGTACATAACTTGCTACGTAGCAGTACTCAGAGTTGTTGAAATACTCACTCTGTGCAGTGCATATTTTTGGTATTTATTTTCTGCTTTGTTTCTCCTTCTCTCCTCTGCGTCTGCTGATGATACACCAACATGACATATTGTATATTGTTATGGTTTAAGGCCTACTTATTTGTTACTTTTGTCGTCCTGTTCTGCTTATTGTGTATCCTTGTTTGTTTGTTGTATTGCATAGTGTTGCGTAAGAAATTTTGAGCTGCTACTAGATGATGGCAATCGGTCGATGACAGAGGTAGTAACCAACAAAATAATATCTCTTTTATTTCCCACAAGATTGAAATGTCTGGAAAGAGCATAAAACCAAAAATGTCATCAGACGGAAATAGATAAATGCCAAATAAGTACTATTACTCTACCATCTTTTAGCTATTTATTTGTTCATTCACTACTATTTAACTGGTTTGTTGAATAAATCGACGTCTGGCTATAAACGTTTTGAAAATCATGTAAATAAGCCTCAAGTGGATCTCTGTAGAATAGAGTGACAAACAAACGTTTACCAGTTTCATTGATTGTTTTATAAAATATAAAATACTATAATCTTGTCTCATTTTTAGTTTGTTTTTTCTTCATCCGAATTGCTTTATAAAATGAAGTTTGCCATTCTTGGATGAAAGGGCAAAACCAATTAATGTCATCATACCAATATACCTTTTAGTTGTAAACATTCAATTAACATGCATAATATATTTTCACTCAATACATTATTGTCAAGTAGCGGCACAAGCCCGTAGGATAGTTTATGAGATCCCTCTCACTCAATTTTTATTGAAAGGACAAGGAATTTCATACTCTCTACATTCGAGTCCACAACATTAGTGCATCTCAAATCATTACACAGGTACACATATACCCCCTCCAAATTCCCCCTGGGAAGCATTAAAAATACGATTTCAGAGCTGAAAATTTGTGCGTGGGAATATGTAATTCTGTCAGTAGATTAAAAATATGGCATCGCATATCGCATGTAGCCCACTTGAGACAGATGTATGATGGTTGGGATTGCGCGGGACGGATGAAGAATTATGAGATGTAAATGGGTTCCAGGACATCTTACTACTTGACTTGAGACAGATCCCGAGATATGGCTTACAAAATATTCCAGAGTGGAGCCACACATTGAACCACAAAAGTAGATCCCTAGGTAAGTTCGAAAATAGACCTCCAAGGTTGATTCAAAAGTGGTTCCGGATGTGGGCTCAAATATCTGGAAGAAATGTTCCCCTTTCTTGGCACTACACTATCTTACAATGTTTTCAGTATTTCATTGTAACTTACTCATGATGACTTGATGACTCATGAATTTATTACCATTACTACATGTACTACTTCTAACCCAAGCAAGTATTTTTGTTTACTTTCAAAATTACTGTACTCCAAAATTTAAAATATATTCTGACAATTCGAAAATTTGAATTGTAGCCCATAAATAGTTATTTTTTCTGCTGCCCACATCTAATCCAGGATCTTGAAAATGACTATAAACTTGAATTCGTTAACAATGTCAGGTTGGGAAGAGACGCCACAGAGTTACCGCTACCGTTATGAAGCATACAAACAGGATGAAGAGACATTTTATTTTTTAACATTCCCCTTCTTCTGTTGTATAGCGCGTTTTTTGCTCCGAGTCCCATTCCTAGTTTTGTGGGCCATCCACGTCTTCATGCTGCCGACGGCCTCTTGGAATGCGCACTTTGTCAATGTTTTTTTCTGTGGAGTTATGGTCAAAGTTTTTGAACTGAGCCGAGGAGGAGGTACACTTGGATTGGTCTGCAGCGTCATTGCAGTCGTTTTTTGGCTAAAGAGCTACAATTCCGTGCTAGAAGCATACCGTAGGTCCTTAAACTGACTCCCTTTCAACGTCAAGACATGTATTTATTTCTCGAGAGGCAACAACAAGATACATATCATTGGACTGATGGGATCATAAAGCAGATCGGCACACAAAATTCATCCAATAATGTATTCCCAAATAATAGCAAAAATGATAAATTAGCATAGTAATTTTCGAATTAACACAAGTAACAATAACTAATCTAACACTAAATCTCTGTAAGTATATTTTTATCAAGTTTTATCCTTTATTTTATGGTCCTAATTCTTGTAAAATTGTATTTACCAATAAATTTCTACAAAGTAACAAGTAATACACATACAACTTATCTGCCACATTTTACTAGTTCTTCCGACAACCTGTACGTCTCTGAGCATTATCAAACTACCGTCTCTTTTAATACATATTTTCATAATAAAACAATCAGGTTTCTGGTGTGCATGAACTATGAACAGTTGGTTTTGTGGTAACTTGCTACTTACTTAACTTAAAGTTAACCTTTTATTTCACTAATCCCGTATGTGAGTATGATGCTTTTAGTTCACCAATTACTTTCTACATACTTTCTAAAATATTTATATATATTTTTTTTGATCAAGGTTTTTTATATTATCGCATACTAATGTTTGTGACACATACATAAATCCCAAAGCGTAAACCTTCATTAATTAGTAAGGACGCTGTTGAGCTGCTAATGACGTTGGGTAGAGGTAGACTCACATACATACACATACTTATTATTATTACTACTTACACATATGGCAATAAAAGAGAAATGTTTGTGTGTGGTAATGTGGTTAATCAGACAACTGCATTTGTTTGAAATAGAAGTGCCATTTGGATTTGAAAGAATAAATTTCACTAACAAACTGAGTGAGTTTTCACCTTGTGATGATGATGATGATGATGATGATGATGATGATGATGAAAGGATAAAAACCACATATGTTTCTTTACCCCCTTCAGGGTGATTTTCAGTAGAATATCTTTTCTATTTTACAAAATGGATACCACACACACACATATCCACATCATCATCTATAACTTCTATCTTCTTTCAAGGACGTGCCATATGCATACACACACACACACACAATACTCTATAGTAGGAGGATATGACAAACGCAGTAACATACACTCATCTCATTGTAGAGATGGGTTTCAACAAAATTGGCATGTCAGTCGGACTCAGTCCTACCAAACAAATTTCAACTGCAGTTTTCCTCCTCCTCCTCCTCAATCTGAAATGGTTTAAAGAGGGAGAGGGGGAAGATGCAATTTTCTTGAAGTTTATTAACTAGTGAATATAATTCTGACATATACAACAGCTTTTTGCTGCTACTCTGCTACTCCCTCTACTTTCCAGTCTAATTTTTTTTAGTTTATAGACATACCTACCTGTTTTGGAAGGGAAGTTGATAAAATTCACGAAGAAACGAATGGATTAGACGAACTACTTTTCCGCTCTCTTTAGCATTCTGTTTTTCAAGGAATTCTTTCCATCATTGCGTATAGCTCAGAGCTACAACGGAGCTTTGAAACCTTCTCTTCTAAAAAGCCACACCACACCACATTTCTTAGGTTATG
>JAHZNC010001496.1:1082-11982 GCA_027744095.1 Zhuqinia jingwanae
CACACACACACACACTGACGTGTGTTCATATTATACGCAGTATCATAATATCACTTTTTTTTGTATCCGTGAACTTCTCCACTTTTTCATGCACCACCTCCCCCAGAGTAACATCAAACCGACAAGTCAAGCAAGACCAACCGCATGGATGCATGCATCATCACCGCACCGCACACACTTGCACATTTCACTCACTCTCATCTCTTCCGTCTCCCTCTCTCTCTATTTTACTTTCATCCAAAAAAAATCTATTGGCATCATATGCATCGCACAAAAAGATATGATATGATATGTACCACTTATAAATAAGAAGGGGATAAAAAAAACTAAGCCATCGTCATGATCATAACATGATCATCATCGTCAACATCAAAACGAGCAGTATCCTATTTTTACCTTGCTATTTTTTTTCTTCTGTGTACCTTCAATACATGAAAGCATATAAAAGTATACATAATATTACCTTGTTATATTATAAACTTTTTTCTCTCTCTTTCACTCTCTCCCTCTAAAAATGGGGTATTACGGGAAAACACGCTCATCCTCATCATAGCACGTCGTTCACAGATGATGATGATGATAATGATGACTATGCGATGGTGGTGTTGGTGTTTGAGTAGTATCCCCGTGAAAAGATGTTCAGTAGTGTTGTTTACGCCTTTGCCATCACCATCATCATATGGATGGCTACAAGCTTAGTTATCAATTTTTATACTCACACTCTTCTCTCACGAGACGATATCACAATATTACTTTACTACCTATATATTATTGCTAGCTGCTGGTGTTGATGGAATTTAGGAAGCTATAAGCATGGATTAGTAGGAGATGTTGTGAATGAGAAGAGGGAAAGGGATAATGTTCAATAAGAGAATGAAAATGTATTAGCTGTTGTGAGATGGGTGTGTATGTATAAGCTGCTAGGGTGGCAACATCAACACAGTCAAGAGAGAATGGTTGGTTGTATGGTAAGCTGTCTTTTTTATTTTTTTCGTTTTCGAGGGTGAAACCGAATTTTTCTCATCATCGTCAACTCGGTTGCATTATCGTTGTCATCATCATAAGCATAGGATAAACCGATGATATTTACCCTAAAAATAAATTCATCCTGTGTTTGCACGCGCTACATTTATATTCACATTTTTTACTATTTTTAGTGTCATTTTATGCATAACCTGCTTTTTTCATCAGAAAATGGTCGACATATTATTTTTCTTGAAAATTTGAATATGGCTTGCAAAATGTTTCAGCCTTAGTATATATTTTTTAACTCATCACCTTTCTTTTTCCTATTGTTGTTCACCCAGATAAGCCAAAGCCCCATCAAAAGGAAGAGTGAATAAAAAATGACAATGACGATGATGTGATGTTTCAACTTTTGCTTTTGTCATTTGGATCCTATTGCCAAAAGCATTCTTATTCAATATTATGCTGCTGCTGCTATAATAGTACAAGTATAAATGCTACCACCTTTATAGAGCAGGAGATATGCACATTATACAAACTTTATACTTTTCCCCTTTGGAAAAGTCACAAAAAAAACTGGTGAAACGTTGAACCTCGAAGAAGAAGAAGAAGATGGTATGTATATGTAAGCCCACCCACACTCAGATGTTCCAACTTTGCTTGTCTTGACTATTCTTCATGGACGATGGGCAAGTAGACAGCAGAGAAGGATAAAATTGAATGTCCGATGAGACTCTTTCAAATGCCTCTATGCTCATCATTACCCTTAGCCCTTTCTTAACTAGAAACGTGCTTTATATGTTGAAATTGCAAAATTCGTGTGTAGAGTTGAGAAAGAAGACATGTCTTATATTACCAACCTCTCTAGATATATGTATAGCATCATCATCAGAATCGTTAACAACCATATAACCACATATGAATAGTGTGAGTGTTTGTGCTGCCAGGTCTGCCCTTGACTTTTTCTTTAAAAAAAAATATTCTTATCATTCTCTGGCTCTTTTGTGTTTTTTTTATACTTCATCCATGATATTCCCTTGGGCTTCATCTATTGACTTCCTTACTGCTACCATGTTTTCTACGTAAAAAAAGACTGATGAAGTCAACGCCGAAAAGTGGTGCATGTTCTCAAAGTATATAGGTCTATAACGCATGTGTTTTCTTATATGAATGAGCACACACTACTCGTCAGTAATGTGTGTACTGTATGGACTTTCCAAGAAAATTTGAAAGGATAAAAACGAGACACATGGGCACAGAGACAAGATCCGAACAACAACATTTACCAATACCAAACCCAAAGCAAAGTACGCACAGACACACGCTCTTCTTGATTTTTTTTAGTCAGCTGGGGATTTTAATGCAACTCCTATGATGTACATGATCATGATCGTCATGATTATGTTGATTGCAACTTAAGCCGTGTAAAGCCATTCTTAAAATGATTTTGTCTCTCCGTGTAACTTTCACTATATACATTGTTGCGGGGTTATACAGGATAGCCGTAATCATGATAAAAAAACAGGGTATAGTAGAAAATGGTCCTTTATACATATGTACAACATTCACTTGCGATAGGAGTTTTTTTAGTGTGTGTATATGATCGTTGGTAATACCTTAAAAAGCGTATTATATTTTCATGATCATGATAATGTACACTATCAAAAGTGTGTGTAAGAACCTTTTTTTTATTTACTGTTATATGCTTTCACTCTAATGGTGATATTCTCTCTCTCTCAGTTTAAAAAATAATATCTATTAAAAGGCCTATTATATAAATGTTCTTTCCTTTTTTGCCTTGAAAATTGACCCGAGATCTGCTTTACATGGGCATATAACAGAATCAGATAATTCCTCAAAGAGGAAAATATCACGTAGCTAAATGGAATCTAAAAGGGATTAAAGAGAGGTAATATTGATGTCATAATTTCACCTGTTCCAAAAAAGGGGTAAAATGTAAAGGTATATAGTAATACCTGGAATTAATGGGAATAAGGGTTTCTCTCTACTCAAATATGTATGTATGTAATTATGTATGTATGTGCATATATATGTATACGCGACGGTGGGTAATAGTAATAGTCAAAGGTTGTTTGAATGGGTAGTAAGAAGAGTAATTTTGGTGAATTTCTGAGATATTTAATCAAAAAGATGGTTTTATGCTCGACCATGCAAAGTACTAAAAGGGTTGGCGTTTTTTAGGGGTTGGTGGGTGATAGTGATGACGGCGGTGGAGTATTTTGAGATCGAAATTACTACCCATGTACTTGCGTATTTTCCCTTCCCTATCTCAGGATCTGTATATTAGCAGAACTAGTTATCCTTATTAAAAAGTTTATATGGCGTACAAGTACTACTACTCCAAAGTCATACAAAGAGCACAAAGTAGTAATAGCAGTAATAATGACGCACCTTTAATACGGGAAGTAAGAGGTGTCCCAAACCACTAGATGGTTTCCCCTCTGTTCATCAAAAGTGGTTTTTGTGGTCTCCTCTTGGAAAATTCTAAGGCTCATTCTCTCTACTCCATATTTCTGCGGTTTCTTTTATTTCTGCTGTAGAACAGCAACATTGAAAAGCTACTTTTTTTACTGGTATAAAAATAGAGTATCCAAAATAACTTTCTACTTTTACTTGCAGTACTAATAGCCATCCTCTTTACATCCCAAGTACCTGCTGCTCTTTGTGGGAGGATAATGCTTGTTACTATTAGTTTGTATGTACATACCTACATTATTCATTTATGTAGATTATAAAAATGAACACACACGGCGGATTTTGTAAATGCATGTACATCACACATAGGTATACACACCTACACACATGTAGGTTCATACATCTAGTTTAGTTGATGGTGAAATGTAACCACAAAAGTAGTAATATTGTTGCATGTAAAATATATTTTATTTTATTTTCCTATTTCTCTGTAAATAAATATATTTATACAAAAAAGTTAGTTAGTAATAGACGGGCATGTACAACGCAGAACAAAATGTCCTCAACAGGGATACCATCGTGGACCACAAAAACAGCAGCAGCAGTTGCAGTAACAATGGTAGAAAATACACTGCTGGTTTTACTATTGTCGCTGGTGGGGAGAAAGAATTTTTTTCAATTGAGAAACCAGGTATACACACACATATGTACATATACATAAATATTACATGTTTTTAAGCTAATCCTTAAATAAAAGTTTTTTTAATACAATTTTTGAAAAAAGTGGGATCCCATATTTAGGATGTGTGTACTTAACTTATTACCCACATTCACATGAGAGTATACCTAATAAAGCATATTTTATTAAAGAGAATAAAAAGTTGTGTAAATAATATCATATCATATCTATAAAAAAATCCAGCTAAAACTGTAGGTAAAATAGTAAAATAGCTCTCTATATTATTTTACCGGAGGGAGGATGAGTATGTATGTATTTTGTGTGTGTAAGAGAAGGGAACTCAAGCTGAGATTTCCTCTTTTCCTCTTAAAAGGTATTAATCAATAACCAACTTTCCGTTACGCCTTATTCCCACTCATCCTGGCCATCTTCCAGGAGAAAATTGTATGCATTCTTTATTATCAATTTTCCAAACTTGCAGAAAAAAAGAGGGAAATGGAAAGGGAGCAGAGAAGCAGTGGAGACCCAGTACCAGATTAGTATAATGAATCTATGCCATTTTCACTTGCTTATTCTTATTAGGCAAGCTATTTTGGAGGATGAAGAAGGAGGTAAAACCGACAGTCGTTTCCATTTATTAATCACCCTCCTCTCCTCCAACAACAAACCTTTGCACAATTACAGACAGTTTATATAAAATTATATATATGTACCTCTGTATGTAGGTGGCATGTATATATATATATATTTATGTATGATGTTTTTCCAATTTCACTTATACCAACAGTTCGGCTCAGAATGAGTAGAGTTGTAGGAGGAAAATTTCCAATTATTTACACGGTGAAACTTGTATTTATAGTAAAATACTACTACTAAGTGAGCTTATTCAAATGTCTACGTATTATCCGCAGGATATTTACATTTGAAATTTGTCAGCACACAAAATATAAATATCTACATAACATGCTTGATATACCATACTCAGTGGGTGAATATGTATACCTACTTTATGTGAACGTTCATCCGTCTACTTGCATTTGTTCGTCTCCAAAATTTTGGATATAAAGCTTTCTATCTGACACATGTGCACAAAGAATATAAAAAAATTCTTAAACTTGAGCCTCCTATTCCAAAAAAACTGACTAAACTCCCTACACATGATTTTCCAAATATCTTCCTCCAGTGTCAACAAAATGTCAGGCTTGATAAATCACAAGTAATTTTGGAAAAAGTCTTACAAGACGAAGAGAAAAACGACAAATGACAGTATGAGATTTTTTACAAACAACTCAAGCTTGTCTAATAGCATAGTTTCTAGAAGAAGAAAATATATATTTAGATTGGTAAACATGCAAACTTGTCGAGAGAAAAATAATAATAATGCTTTTTTTGTATATTTGTAAAAAAATCAAGTTTTGCGTAGTGACAGTGGTTGGAAGTATTAAAAAAACTAGAACAAAAAATTCGGGAAAAACACGCATGGATCATTGCCTTTTGCGCATTCTGTTATTATTTTTGTCAAAGTGTATAAATAACAACAACAAAACTAAAATATATTTATGTTTTTTACACACATCTGTTCCAGCCAACTAAAATGCAGATGAATGACGTATACTGTAAATAATGATGCAAAGTAAAAAGTCATGAGATTATATATACGCGTACTTGGAAAACACTCATATTACGCAAATATTATACTGTGTAGTAAGATGTCATTGTCGGTGAAACTCAATTTCTCAGAAAATTCACGCCAAATTTTGCAAGTCTGAGTTTGAGTCTGAGTGAGTAAACAAAATCTATAACGCACGACCTTTTTTGTGCATTTATTTTTCCGCGAAAAAAAAGCATAGACAAGCCCAACCACACACTGGCGATATAAATGCACATAACACTGCAGGAAGACTATTTTAGGAAATACAGAGAGAGAGAGAGAAAGAGAGACAAAAACATCATGATGGATGGTGAATGAATTGTATGCATATTAGGAAAAGAGATCTTTTGCATACACAAAAAAAAAGTTTCTCTCTCTCTCCCTCTCCAACGTAATCATCGTTGTGTGATCACAAGAAGTGTTTAAAAACTATTGCTTTGCTCTTCTTCTTCCTCCTTTCTCTCTATTCGCTAATTCGCTTTACTGACTCCCGCTTCTCTCATTTTAAGGCATAGTCAGTGTGTTAATGCCGCTTTGCCTAAAGAAGTGTGACTGTGCGCATTACTTCTGTCTCATTTAATTTCCGTTTCCCCTTCCCGTTTCGCATAACTCATCAAGGAGACTTTGCACACGCAACTACTAATTCTCCCTTTTTCATTTTGCTCAAAGCAAAAAAAAATAAGGACAGGCATACAAAAGCGAAAGCCAAAATAATAGTGTTTTCTCTGGATGTGTTGCGTAATATAATATGCACTCAAGCTTATATATAGATGTATATACATATTAGTTAAATATCCGAGTGTGTAAATTAAAATATAGCACATAGACCCACACACACACATGCACACACACACACAACCAATCCTATTGTGTATATGTGTGTTAAGTAAGTAAACTTCACAAAAGGATTGGGTGGTAGCAGTAATAATACTCAACTCATCTTTTTAGCATATCACACCACCGGAGTGTATATGTACATGGGTATATATTTACATAAGTAGAGCTACGTTGTATAAAAAAAGTTGTAACGTACATCTTTCATCTTTTCTTTAGCAGACACTTATGTATTTTGTACTTTTCTTGCAAACTAAAACTAACAAGAAGTAAGCCATGTTTAAATAGTATTGTTCCTTTATTCTGTGCCTTTTTCTTATTCTTCTCTTTTCTGTCTCTCCTCGCATCACATAATCATCATCATCATCATTTCTTCGCTGCAACGCCCTAATTTGCTTACTTTTGTCTTTACTATTGTAGTAGTGTTCTTGTCTTTACTCATCTTGTCTGTCTCAGATAGTATTTTTTATTCTTCCTGTTATATTTATTCTTTTGTTCTTATACTTATTCATCTCCTTTTTAAAAATAAAAATAAAAATATTCTCAAACTTTTATGCTAATAGAGGTCCCCTTTGTAAAAGCTTATTAAGATGAAGAAGTAGATGGAGATGAACTGGAAAAAAGTAAGAAAATGGGGGACAAGATAAATACAAAAAATAAAATGTAATGATGAGTGAGTTTCAAATTAACAGGATACACTTTACACTGAATACACAAAACTGATGATGATGGTGATGTGACGGCAAAGAGACCTTTTGTTTTAGAAATGAAATGATATTCTTTTTTTTGTAATCTTGTGAACTAATTTGAAGGAAAGAGGGTAACATAATATATTATGTAACAGAGTACAAGCAGTAAAGCATAATGAATGAGGAAAAAACTAAATTAACAAAAAATGTCAAAACATGTATTTTATGTTTCTTAAAAGTATAGGATTGTTTCAATTTTCATTATGATAAGGGCGAAAAAAGGAAAAGAAAGGATCATAATTGCTTTCATCCCATTGCATATTTTGCATGCTTTGTTTTTTACGATGCAAATTATATTGGTTTTTGACTTCTTCCAGTACACTGGACAATACTGCCAGCGCAGCGCTACATACTACATACATAAAATTTCGTACTTTACAGTTTAAATAATTACTTGAGACTTTTACAGCTCATCTACAATTGTGATCAAATTAATTGTGAGGGAAATTATTTTTTTGGCGTTCTATTTATTCAAAAAGGTTAATTTGGAGTTGGTGAATTAAATTTTAATTTAATATTTGATGTAGGTGCAATATTATGGCCAGGCAATATGTTTTGGTTATATTCATCATTAAAGATAAAACTGTTGTATCGTTTATCTCCCTATATGACATCCATTACACCATCAGATAAAAAAAAATAAACACCCATGCGGCTGACTAACAACCAATAAATGGAGAAAACACATATGCTTCCAGAGACAAAAAAGTGATAAAATGTGATGATGATGGTATGTGTGTGTGTAGTTAACTCACTCATCCACATTACGTACGTACCACTAGTTACAAGTTACATCGAACTCAGAACCAGAAACGAAAAAAATAAATTCACTGATCGTGCCGCCTGCATTTACGGCATGTAATATGAATACCTTTCTCTTTGTGTGTGAGGAGACGAACATGAGAATAAAAAGAACCGCTTGGTACTTTTTACAGAGTGGGAGAGAGAAAGAGAGTAAAAGCAAAAAAAAAGTAGTCTTGAAACTCACTTTCCTCTCTTATTTTCTCTGCAACTACTATTCTTTCAATTTGACATGTTCTTAGTACGTGATTTTTGGAGAAGTCAAATAATATCCACTAAAAAAAATAAAAGTAAGTAAAGTGTGGAAGAAAGAGAGAGAGGGAGATGTGGGGAGAGAAAAGAGAGTAGGGAAACTTGTAAGAATTAAAATGGCTAAACTCTCTTACCGGAACTGCGGACAACAAGGGAACACAAAAAAGAACGGGAAAAGCAAAAAAAAAAAGAGAGAGAGAAGGAACAAAGGAACTGTTGGGGGGTTTGCTAAGAGAAGAGATACCATAATACCAGACCATACAGAAATGGAAAAAAGCCAAAGTCAGCCAAGCACGAAGTGATGTCCTGTTTTGTGTGCTTAAATTATGAAAGTGGACCTGGTAGTTCTGGTCCATGTACAACATTCTCCTAAATATATATATATCCATCCACAGCTACATACGTACCTATAAATATGGCCATATAACTATGTGGGATGTGAAGCCATACATGTAAATATGTGTGCTTATACACAACCATAATCTTATTTTAAATCTCTAACCACAAATATTTAATTTTTTATTCATTTTGCTATATGCGTATTACATTAAATGCGATACAGATAGTATAAGCAGATTTAAATTGCCAGTATCGCCTATATTCTCTATCACATTTGGTAGTACAAAAATTCGTGATTGAATAAGATGAAAATATACCGCATTCTTGTACAAAAAATGTGCTGAAAAGGGGTCTAAAATTGATGAGGATGACGATCATGATAGTTGCCATCATAAACCAATAATACCAGTAAGCTACAAAAGACTAACAAGAGTTCTTAAAAAAGAGAACAGATAAAAAAAGTTTTTTGATGTAGGATAAATGTGCTATATAATATATAAATATGTACCTTTGTATGTATACTTAGGTATGTACACTCCTTTTTGTTTCTCATGTGTTGTAAAACGTGTTTTAAATCAATCCCTTGATGTGGCAAAAATTAGATAAAGACGATCTTGTAAAACCGACACACACACACACACACACAAGGAGAAAAAGATGAAGAAGCCTTGAGCAATCACGAACTAACGTGGTAGCACTTTTAGCTAAACACACCAAAAAAACCACAACCAAAACCAGTAATAAGGATAAGTGGTAGTAGTAGTAGCGCAACAAAGTATATAGGAGGACCTGAAGAAAGGAAAAAAAAATCTTTAACGAGTTCTAGAAAGCAATGCATCAAACTACGTCATCATATTATGTATACTGATGCTGATGCTGATATCTATGATATTAGTAGTAATATGTATACCGTATATATAAGAATTTACTTCATATAATCATGCTTCTTGACAAGAACATAGGCTTATGAAAAAAGTGAATGGAATCTGTGGTAAAGTAAGATGAGACATTTTTGTACGTTCATCTCTCATCCTTTAACTTTTTTTTCTTTTTTTTTCAGCTCATTCTTTTCATCTTAACCTCGTTACAAAAAAGTTGAACTTGACTTTTAGAGTGTGTATATGTATACCTGAGTGTGTGTACGTAGGTATATAGTATGTATGGGCTAGAGCGGAGGAGTAGTAGTAGTAGTAGTAGCAAGGAAGATTTTCTCATTCATTTCTATTGTTCTTCTCACTTTCTCTATTCTATCATCCAATTCCCTTTCAACTCCCTACGGGCATTCACTCACTCACTCCTTCATTCTCTCTTTTCAACATATTACCACCACTTCTACTACTACTCGTACAAGAGATCTATACATGTTTAATCTTTATTGTATTCATGTTGCTTTCACTTTTCAGACAAAATGAATTTCACCAGGGTACATACTTAGTAGTGTGTAGCACCATGTGCTTAAAGTTTAACACAAATTTTGTAGAAGACGAAGAAATAACCAAAAAGCTAAAAATAATCTTTTTCAGGGAAAAGTGAAAAAAAAGTAATATGTATATTCCCTAAACTAAAGTACAAGTGAACTATGGTCAGGGGAAGAATTTACAAGTGTATAGTGTACTATACTTAATACTTACAGAGCTTGTATTGTGTGCGTAAGAAAATGAGATAATGAGAAATGAGTGAAACACCTTTTTGAGAAATTTTAATCTCATTATCAAACCTTTTTGTTCTTTTCACACACGCACAGACTTTGAATCTTGTATCTATCAATTCTACAAATTTCTACATTACAACGGCTATAAATCTACTTGCTTGCATGCATATACCTACATTATATATTGCCTGAGAACCTACGTTCACGAGAACCTGTGATAACATTCATCAAATTGTGGAAAGGAAATGCATAATATTTTGTGAATGAAAACGAAACTGAAACGTGGAGAGTGGATTGGAATGCACCAATTGTCTAAAAACCAATGAATATAAACATACGCAATACGCACCCAAACTTCTACTCTCCACTCAGGAATTTTTTTGTGTCGAAAGGAAAAAAACACATTTCAAATGCAAAAAAGATCAATGCAGAGGGAGTGAAATATGAGCATATGCTCATATATCCTCAATCTTGTTGTTTTGAATGAAAAATAAAATATCCATAAAACCAATAGGAAACATTTTACCCAGAAGATATCTACG
>JAHZNC010001497.1:0-19500 GCA_027744095.1 Zhuqinia jingwanae
GATTTAAGCTTAGTGTGCACGTATTGCCATATTACATGCATCACAAGGGGGCAAAATCATTTACGTCAGTACTTACAAACTTAAAGTGCTTCTCGATGCCGAGATTTTTTCTCTCGCTGATTATATCAGAGAATTACCGATATTATAGTATCTGATACCCATCATCATCAGTATCAGAGAATTGTTCAGATATATATGTAGGTATGTGTATATTTCCGTGTACATATAGTTAGATTGCATACCAATCAGAAAGGAGCACATAATATCATTATTACACTTATGAAAATAGTTCGTACGCTTGGATAATGCCAAGTTGACCACATCACGTTCCGCGTATCACTCTATCTCAAACTACAAATCTATTCTAAAAATGTGTGCCTGTCTGAATCGGCTAATGTGTTTCCCCCCTCCTCCCATATGTATATAGTTTTACTACTTAAAGAGGGTCCTTTCGTTGTAACTGTCTGAGGAAAATGAAAAGTAAAGAGCCAAATCCAAACATACCTATATTTCAATTTCAAAATGTTTTTTTTTTCAGGAACAGGAGCAGTAATGTGCAGCAGCATTTGTACTCTTGTAAAACTACTATAACATGCAATAGTGCGGTATTACATTATGAAGTGGTAATATTTTGAAGATTTTGAAATAAAAAACCAGGTGCAGTGTGTGCTTGTTTACTGCAATTTATTTTTTATGCGCCTATCAACATTCAACATTTTTGAGCAATCCAACATTTATTATTATAATGCTACTGATTTTATACAGGAACACAGGGTAGGATACTCTTTTCGTGTGCACTTGTTCCAATTCATTTACACTAGCAATGTCTTCAAGTAGCACATGCATAGCATTTTTTAAATGTTTTTCGGGTTACAGTAAACAGTACTTAATAATATGAGAAATGTAGTCAATGTCTAATTAAAAGTAGTCCTGACTGACTCATTGAGTCGTACTTGTATTGTTAATGAGCAGGGAAGTTTAAGTAAATAAAAATATATTCATTTCGTATATTTTCTTTAAAAAACAGTTAATATTTTGGAAATATTGCATACATGCGAGCGAAAATATTAAGTACGTATGTATATTATTAGCATTACGTTGTTATTTGCTTTTATTTCTGTATAGAAGACACGCAATCGGTCAAAGCCAAAGTTCTTCGCCCTGTACATATCCTTCATATTTGTACGTTATTTGCTTTCTCTTACTGTACTATGTGGTTATTTTTAAACACATAACATAATTACATCGAAAAAGTATTTATTGTATCATAATGCATGTAGTTGAAATGATATATGTTTTCAGGCTACATTTTTCATTTCAATTTCATGTGGATATTTCCTAAAAATAAAAGAAGATAACAAGTACGGGGCAATGCGAGGCGAGTTTATAGAACCAAACAACAACTATCAACACGGCTCATGAAAGAAATTAGAGATAAGGAAGTTTAGTTTCTAATACAAGTTTACCACTTTTTGATAGCGAGCATTCCATCCAAGTCGAGAGATAAAGAGAGAAAGAAATACTACGTGGGAGTGGAAGTTTAATATCCACTAGCTTTCGATGTCAACTTGTCATAATTTTCGCCCAGAAAAACATCAGATTTAATTCAAAGATTACTTTCATAGAAGAAGCCTAAAAGGGAGCGAGTCGACATCTGCTCAATCTTCCATTCACTCTCCAAAATATATTTTGTAAACGTTGCAAAGGAATGCTTGATGTGTGTGTGTGGTAATACTAAATTCTGCATCATGGCATGGCAAAATGCGCAGCCACGAGAGAGAGAAAAAGAACTGCATAGTAGAAGTGAAGAAAAACAAGTTTTTATAAATTTATTTCCTTGTGTCGGTTTCTTGCTTTGATATTTTTTGGTTTGTTTTTACCAATATCTACACTACTGCAAGCAAACCGTACACAGACAACTGCCATATGTATATATGTTGGTGACGAAGAAAGTGTGGAATGGAAGATAATATTTAATGTAGCTTGCTTCGCATACACGATTGAGTTTATTTGATAAATGAGTGGAAATAAAAGTTGATGGGAATCTTGGATATTTTGTACATTTGTAGCGTGCAAACGACATGTAAAGTAATGTAATACAGTTGAACAAGAAATTCTGCAGCAGACTAGGGATACCTACTTAGATGTAATCTATAATATATTATTATTTTATTATGATTACGACATGCATACCTACATATTGTATGAGCAATATTGCACCTAAAATGTTACGCATGTCATTATGATATTTAATATGAATGCTTACTGTACGCATATTGCATTACATGTCACATATATAAAATGTATAGCTCACAGTAATGATGGCGAACGACGGAAAATGATTTTCATAAAATTGTCAAAATTGAAATTTCATTTTTATCTTGATTCATATGAAATGAAGGCAAAATATATAGAAACTCACGTAAAAATGTAAACAGCACCAATGGCAAAAATATGTCGTTTTTTCAAAATAGATTTCAATATACTCACTCATATTTACTGTTTATCCGCCTACCAATAATATATAACAAATTTAGCCAGCTGAACTTGTACTTTTCTTTGGGAAAAAGAAGTTGTTTCTTTTTCAGATCGAAATTTATGTGCACATGTAGATCTGTAAATCAAATTAAATGACATCATGTATTTTGGTACATATTCAGAGCAACAGCAACAACAAAGTGCTTTTCATAATCTTTAGATGGACAGAATATATAGTGAGCATACGCATTTATTACGGAGAGTAAAAGGAATGTTCTGAAGAGTTATTATAAGTAATAAAGCAACTACTAAGTGTTGTTTAAAAAAAATACATATTTAAGGCAAGACTTAGAGTCGCAAAGATTTTTTTAAGTTCATGTAACCTGAAAACCAAAATCTCGTTTAAGTTTGCATCAATTGCAGCGTCAATCAAGATGAGTTCGACAAATTATTCTTTCAGATTATCGGAAGAGGTTTGCCATAATGCGGACGACATGGCATTATTAAGATGTTCACGAAAAACTTAATTAAGAATCAACAGCAGCGTCAATCAAGATGAGTTCGACAAATTATTCTTTCAGATTATCGGAAGAGGTTTGCCATAATGCGGACGACATGGCATTATTAAGATGTTCACGAAAAACTTAATTAAGATGAATGACTAAATATGAACTTGGAAAAAGTGATAATTGGATTAAACATGATAAAATGATGTCTTCAGATAAAGATTTTAAGTGAATTTTGTAACTTGTCATTCCGAATGAGTATGTAGCATTAGTATGCAATATTTCTTGGAGAGAAAATAAAAAAAACTTGATGATAGTATTACAAATTAGTCAAATGCGATTTACGATTTATCAACACTTTCAGCAAATTTATATGTGCACACATGTAAATATCCTTGTTCTACATTGTACAAGGTAGACCTCTACTTTGCATCTTGCTTCGAAAATAATCAACAATGGAACCACGGTTTATAAATGTTAACGAACCAAAATTCTCTACTTTGTCACCGTTACTTTTACTACTTTTATTGTTAGAGTCTGCCGTAGAGACATCTTCAGGTGGTTTGACAGGTTCATGCTCGTGTTCAGCATTCTCTGATTCCAGTTTTCTTTTTTTCTTCTTCTTCTTTTTGTCAGCTTCAAATTCTTCTGAAACAATTAGGTCAGATTGTTGAATGATATGATCTTCGACACTATTTGAAGTTGATGTGTTTTCCTCCTGGTCATCTTCATGCTTGCGCTTTTTTGATTTCTTCTTTTTCTTTTCTGGATTACTTTTAAATTCTACTGATTCAATCAAGTCAGCGTGTTGAATTATATGATCTTCGACACTATTTGAAGTTGATGTGTTTTCATCCTGGTCATCTTCATGCTTGCGCTTTTTTGATTTCTTCTTTTTCTTTTCTGGATTACTTTTAAATTCTACTGATTCAATCAAGTCAGCTTGTTGAATGATATGTTCTTCAACACTATTTGAAGTTGATGTGTTTTCCTCCTGGTCATCTTCATGCTTGCGCTTTTTTGATTTCTTCTTCTTTCTCTCTGAATTATTACTATCATTGGTTACAACTTGTTCTGATTCAATCAAGTCAGCTTGTTGAATGATTTGTTCTTCAACACTATTTGAAGTTGATATGTTTTCCTCCTGGTCATCTTCATGCTTGCGCTTTTTTGATTTCTTCTTCTTTCTCTCTGAATTATTACTATCATTGGTTACAACTTGTTCTGATTCAATCAAGTCAGGTTGCTGACTAGTATCTTCAACAAAATTTGAAGTTGACGTGTTTTCCTCTTTGTCATCTTCATGCTTGCGTTTTTTTGATTTCTTCTTTTTCTTTGATGACAATTCTGAATCCTGTTCTTCATGTTGCATTAGGGATTTGCTCATGTCATCTTGTTTCTCATTTTCATTTGTTGCTAAATCTTTGTGATGCTTGTCCTTAGTTTTTGTTTTCTTTTTTTTACTTTCTTTTTCATTGGATTCAGAGCAAGAATTTTCATTCGATTCATTTGGATCTTGTACGTCGTTGAAAACAGTTTTAAGAGTTGTAATGCATACTGTCGGTTCCTCCTCTTCTACCGGTGTTCCAGAATTTAATATAGTATACACATCTGCAGTTTCGTCAATGGCTTTCCCAAATATGCAACTTATATCTTTTGTTGACGCCCGACTGAGGTCCTTGTTCTTTACAAATTTATGATAACTAAAAGAGACCAAAACGTTTATCATAGCATTATACTCAAATGAAATTCTCTTGTTGTAGTACTTTAATAGTACATTATTTATATTGTTTACATTTAGACTTACTGAATTCTAGATTTGGAACCTTTGGATTTTTTCTCTAAACCCTCATTAGAGACATCGTCTTCGAGTGCTTTCGGCTTTGAAGTGCTATCACCAGAATTTAGATTTTTCAGTAACTGCTCAAACTCCTCATTGTGAGCGACCCACGGGTCCGATTTTCTGTCAAATCCTAGACCTAAAACCCAAGGAGAGAAAAATTTCAGTAATCTGACAGGGAAACGCTTATTATGAAACATTGGCTGGCCACTGAACACTTACCCCGTGAATCTGTATTAATTTTGGGTTTAATGGGTTCACTCATTCCTTGCCTTGCGGCACCCAAACCATCCCCTGTCTTCCAACCCAATTTCATCAGCATTTGTCGCCCACGATTGTCTTCATCCTCTTGAAAAAATTTTCCCCTGGGATTCGGTCCAATTCTTTGTTTCCTTCTCGGTTCAGCAAGCATAGCCATTTTATTTAGTTGGTTATGTAAACAAATCACTTCAGATTTAAAATGTTCAATAGTCAGGTAGTTTTCACATCTGTATGATCGGATACATCTGGCACAATAACACAAGGCACTGAAGGCACTAACAAAGTTTCAGAAAATTCCTAGAGTTCCACCCTTAAAAAAGTAATGAGTTGTTATTTTTTATTTGAAAGATCACAAGCGACACCTACAATAGTTCACAAATGATGTATGCAGATGGGAGAATTAAAATTACTAATCAAATTTGATTGATTTCCATGTACTTTTAATTATGCCCAAATTTCCCAAAATACACAAAACACATATTATGCAAGGCTTGTATTACTTACAACTTGTAAGTTACAAGCACATGTTCTCACCCTTTAAATCGGTGTATTCAAATTCAGTTCAATATACATCACTCGGGAGTGGGCAATGCGAGAAAGAACTTTGGGTATCACCGCCGTAATCCACTTCCCTCGATTCAGAAAAATCATTGAAATAATTTTATGGAGTTGGAGTGCCGCTAACTCGTTCACTTGAAAATAGCTTTGTTCCGAGCTTGATACAAAAATAGAGTAGTAGTATGAGTCTCCCCGTAAGCTGGAATTGGAATACAGAGGATAGTAATAATGCGCATTAATAGAGCACACACATTACTTGACATGTTAACTGGATATATATAAAAACAACAAACAGTAACAGTAACATGAATGAAACTACATAATACACTCAGCAGTTTGTGATGATGATGATAATATGATGATCTCCATATTATATATCCATCCATTGCTTCCTTTTCTTGAGCATGTAAGATCCTTTTATCTAATTCAATTCAGCCTTCTTCAAAAAGCCGTAATAATAATGTACTCAAATCCCAAAAAAAAAATATGAATCTTGTCTAGTCAATCATTCGTAAAGTTTTAACATAGTAGGTAACATTGCATTGTTAAAACCAAATATATATAATGAAGAGCTAGCTTTTAATAGCTTGTACCCACGTACCCTATATAGCGATAGCGTATTAGGAAAATTAGAATTACCATTTCTTTTACACAACAAGGAACTTGCAAATGTGCCCTTGGGAAGAGTAATCTATTCTATAGTGAATGTGATTGTTGGTGAATTTTCTAACTTTGTGATTGTTTCCAAATTGTAAATGGTCTTTAATTTCAATTGAGAGTTGTTTTAATTTACAAATTAGTTCGTTTCCGTATTATTGTTTGTTGTTTATAAACTTTGTGGATAAAACAGGTATGCATACAATGATTTTTAATTTAAAATCTAAATGTGTTAATAATAAAAACGTAATAATAATAAGGTTGAATTTAATATTTTTATGTGTGTTTGTTATTTACACAGGTTTTTAACCTATTTGAAATATGGAATCATCAGAACCTGATACGATGGAAGCAGTATTGGACTTGAACCCGGAAGAAGCAAAGACCTACTCAATGATATTAGACGCTGCGTCCACCTTGCCGAAATCTGATCCTAGATTTGCGTTGACCCTGACGTTTACGTGGTGGTTGTTGCATCGCAGAAGAAGGTTGGAGCAACAACGAGTCAGAAGACGACAATTTTATCGACGGCTGAGGCGTCTTATCTTTCTCCGGTGGCACATTCAGCGAAATGCAGCGACTGCGTTGGCTGTTGCAGCAACTCAATGTGAAATGGCTGCACAAGATGACATTGTGGTACCTGAAAAACGTCTTTGGGTCAGAAAAGATCGGAATGAAGATTTTTGGACAAAAGTTGACCAGAATAGTATATCTGAAGATGCGTTTCGAAAGTTTTTTCACATGTCCAAAGAGACATTTGATTATGTGTACGATGAGCTGGCAGAGCAGCTTCAGAAATCTAACACAACCATGAGGGATTCACTTCCGGGAAAAAAGCGTCTTGCCGCAACAATTTACCGATTGGCTACAAATGCCGAGTATATTCGAGTTGCAAGCTTGTTCGGTATTGGAAAGTCAACGACTACTTCGTTAGTGAGAGATGTTTGCGAAGTGATTGTCGCTAATTTGAAAGATAAGTTTCTGACATTTATAGGGGAAGGCCTTAATAAAGCTGACATGCAAAGAAAGGTAGATGATGCAGCAGATAAATTTGGTATTCCAAAAGTTATTGGAGTACTAGGGTCAATAGATGTATTAATAATTGGAAGTTCGTGGGACTGGTCGGAAACCAGCCCGTACATTTCTTCGTATCACAAAAATTACGCAGTTACGTTTCAGGCTGTTGTTGACGCAGAAGGAACTTTTTCTAATGTTTATGCGGGTAGTCCGTCAAGTCTGACAAATAAACAAATTTTGGAAGAGTGTGGACTGAAGAGGGAATTTCTTGACAAATTTAGCTACCCCACTGATCAACAAAATTCCAGTTTGGAAGTGGAACTTGAAGCAAGAATAGTGGCTGACGAAAGTTATAGTGATATGGGCATGGGCGCTGACGAAAATGAAGACGAAGATCAGGACGCCAATCAGGACTGGCTTCTTACACCTGAGGACGTGGGAAAAGATGTGCAAGATGAAAATGAAAGGCAGCTTATGGAAGAAAAAATATCGCGAGCTCGCACAGTATTTGATGATGCTGTGTTGCGTGTGAAGAGCCGCTGGAAAATTTTCCACGGTAAAAATGGGAAAATTAATTTCAGTGCTGATGCATTTGAAAAAATCGCATTGGCGTGTTGTATTCTACACAATATTTGTGAGCTACAAGATGACGAGGTAGATCCTACTTGGGGCAGTGACATTGGACCGGAAATATATAATAGGAAGGGGTATCCCAAGGAATCGTCAAATGAAACTGTTGTAATGGATGATTTGGAAATGGATGAGGGTTCTTTTGCAGACGCTGATATGTTAGCGTCAGGCGCCGCGTCAATGGTATCCACGGAGGAGGATTTGATGAATGAAGATGCAGAAGAAATTACGAATTAACGATACTAAAAGTAGTTCCTCACGTAAAATTTTTTAAATGTTTTATTTTCAAACTCAAATGTTTTATGCCCTTCACACTCTGTAATTGTAATCAATACAATAAATACCTAATAATTATTAATAGTACCACCTATACTTATACAGATTTTACAATCGTCCCAACTTAATAAATAAATAGCAAATTGTTAATTTTCTGCGTTGTGAATTGTGAATAATATATTATTGTGCATAAACTAAATGCAACTGCAGCATAAACACTACGGCTGACAGCATCTTCTTATTATGCTCATCTCTTATCCATTTCCGTTATACGTTGCCATGCTATGGTCTCATAATGCCCCATATGTTCTGCGTTTGTTTTTCTTTATTGCTACCTATCTTTCTTTATATACTATTACTTTCATCTTGTTAAATTATGAGAGAAAAAAGGATAATAAAAAATATTAAATATACTCGGTTTAATGTAACTACTCCCTTGCAGTTAAATTGCCAGTAATGATGAAATTGTCAGTCATGTAAAAAAATCATCAAAAAAATTAGAAATCCAGATGAGGAACGCTCAATGCGCATTCACGTCATGTTGATACTGCTAATTATCACCGGAAATCTCGTCAGCTTGGTGAATTGTGCTTTCATTAAAAGCAGAACATGGCACGAGTAAGAAGCTGCAAAACTTTCCAATTCTACTGCAAAATTAGAAGATATCATGTTTGGTGTTCATTTTCCTTCTGAAAATAACGACAGTGTTTTTTTGTTCCGTTAGGGAATTTGTAACTTACAGAAAAGGACAGCTCGAAAAGATTCTTTATCCTCGGTACAAAGTTTGTAGAGCGCCGAGGGAAAAACCAGAAAAAATAAAACAGAAATCTGTTCAAGCCAGCGCAAAGACTCAAGAAGTCGCTTGGGCAGATTTGCTTTCAATATACTCTGCTGACAGCGGTTCAGAAATTTTTAATTGGGATAAGTGGAAGAAACACGTAGACCCAAAAAAAGCCAGCCGATGGAACCAATTGTTCACAATTTTCCTATTCCTTTTACTATTTACCCTTATTTTTTCCACTTTTGTTATCCTTGTCCCAATGGTTGGACGTTGTGGGTTCAAATTCTACAGCTTAATATGGTTCTCCATTTTCCATCCGGAAATGAGACGCATTTGTAGGAGAATGTTTATTACGGTATTTCATATTATTTATTATCATTCTGTTATATCTGTTATCAATATTTTTATGCAGTAGTATCCCAATGACTCATTGTTCACTTTTAAATTCATGTTCCATTTTTTCATCTTAGAAAGAAAAAATGTCACGCAAGCATATTCAACTGCTAATATCTAGGACGGGAGATAAATCCCAAAAACGGAAACCATTCCGTCTTCCTTTTGTTCTGAGGGAATACAATGAGGAAGAAATTCCTGCCGAACTGATGTACAGTGGAGAGGAAGATTCTGATGAGATCTCTTCTGATGGTTTCGAAAATTTACTACTAAAAAAGAACACGAAAACTCGATCTGAAAACTATCAAACTAAAAATCTAATTAAACTAATGGCGTCCACTGAAGGGGAAATTACAGATGTTGATACCGATTTTGATCAGGTAAACAAGTAAGCTTGATGGAGAAAATTCGTAATAGTTTTTCAACAGATGAAAAGTGATTTAAGAGGGTTCTGGATATGCATAAGATTTTGTTTTAATTTTTTTTTCAATACATTTTTTAAAATTGATTTTATTTTAAATTCCCGTAATTCATATACTAGTAGACTAATGTTCCACAATAAAATAAAGTTACATGTCAAAAGTATTAAATTCCTTTTTACAGTAGAAATCAAACACAATTTTATCCCAGCATTAAGCTCTGGCTTGGAATCAGACTTTTTTGGCTGTATGTAAGATGACACACAGACAGCATAGCATATTGTATACAACAAAATAATGTATCACACAGCACAAAGATACAAGCTTTGTTTCACCTTGAATTTAATGCATGCTTTAATACTGAACGTATATGGTTTATGTCAATGTACCTCAACTAAACTTTTCGTCCATGATGAAATCATTTTAAGCACTGCTGCTTTTGTAAAATGACAGTTTGGAACATTATTGTCTACGAATAACGTGAGAAGTAAATTTATAGGTGTAAGCTCATATTGAATTGAAGTGAATTTTTTTTGCTTGCATAAATATTATAATCATCAAGTTGTAGTGCCGTCAACATCAGTGCCAAGGTCATAAAAATGTTTGCCGTGGTGTTTCGTAATTTTTCATATCCAGCAGAGAGAAGATTTTTTCTTGTGTATAAAAAATATGCATCTTGTTCAAATTCACAGTTTCCTCAATATCTTGGTTTGGAATCTTTACTATCAACTATGGTCAAGGCAAGGACATATAATATATGTTTATGAATTTTCAATTTCACCAAAAAAAAAACAACTTCAATAAGAAATTAGCTATAATTGTTCAATTACATAATAATGTGCCATTTCTCACGTGACAAAATGTCAATTTATGTATGCATATGCATTGCATAATATACATGAGTAGGTTGTTGTGATGCTGGAATATTATCCAGTCTGGTAAGTAAATTCTACACAATGCAGTGCAATGCCAATTATATGGTTTATAGTTATTATGTTGTTGAGAAACTGATGGTGAGTGGCACTTTGGTAAACATACGTTGAAGGTTTGTTAAAATTGCTAATTGCACAATATTTTGATAACCACCCAGCATCCAGTACCAATTTGTGGCGAATATTTTATTTTCCTCACAAAAGGCTTTTTCATATAATTTGTGGTTTGTTTGAAACATGGACAATAATTATTGTGTATGTAATTGGTGTTTTTTCCAGTTCAACTGAATTTTAAAGATCTTCTTCCATTGGTTTTGTATTCAATTTTTCTTTTCAACAAATCAACAATCATGTACTTTTTCGTGCGCTTGGTTTTGGTGTATGTGTTGCCACTCCTGATCTCATTACAGGCATCATACAATTACTATTGGGATTATGTTGCGACAACACTGAATAATGATTGCACGGCAGAGGTATATGATTTCATTGTCATCGGAGGTGGATCCGCAGGTCAGTTAAAATATACTCACGGTTCCTAAGTTAGGACTCGAAAGTCCTATACTAGAATCCAAAAATTCGCAAGAAAATTACTTAAAAAACTGAACACAAACTTTTAATTTTTTTCTTGCAGGTGCTGTAATTGCAAATAGGTTATCAAAAAACAACAAAGTGCTGTTGCTTGAAGCTGGCGGTGAGCCCCTTTACTTTTCATCCATCCCTGCATTTGCACCCTACATGCTAAACAGGTCTCTATTACACATTTTGATTTACCATTTATCCTATCAATCCTAAGGATCCTATCAATTTTTATATTCTAGACCTGAAATAGATTGGATGATTAAGACTGTCCCACAAAAATTTTCACAAAAGGGAATGCATGAGGAGGTAAGTTGTAAGATAAAACGATTTCCCGACAAACCATATATTTCCATCCAAAACATATAGCTAACATAACATCAACGTGTTTGGATTAAATTAGAGATCACGTTGGCCACGTGGAAAACTTTTAGGCGGATCCTCAAATCTTAATTACATGGTAAATCATATGCAGATATAATGAGCAGCGTATTTGAATTGATTGACCAGTCAGCACTTGAGTTGACAGGAGGTCCACTTTTTTCACGCGGCTAGAACTTTCGCCAAATGGCAAAAAAGTTTTCTTGTAGGGAGAACAGGCTTTTGTAATGCTTGATGCATTGGAAACTTTAAAAAAAATTAATACTCAATTAACTCTGTCCTTTCAAAATAGATGTCACATTCAAATCTTAGCATGTCAAATTACATACATGTACTGATTTTGGTCTCAATCCGACTAAAAAAGTTAATTATAATTAGTAAACTACAATTAACTAATTGCGATTCTAAAATGGACATCATGTTCGTAATCAGAATGTTCGATTACGTTTATGTACTGATTTGGTATGATGACACGGGGTCGTTCATGATACAACGATCCCCATGAGGTTCTAGCCGTGTGAAAAAACAGGACCTTCAGACAACTCAAGTGCTGACTGGTCAATCAATTCAAATATCTGCATATGATTCTTCATAACTACCATGCATTGCTCAGTACTTATTTTATTAGTTTTATCTGAGGGGTCATCCTCTTGATTATGACAATTGGGCAAATGCAACAGGGGATCCTCAATGGAAATATGAAAATATCCTTCCATACTTTAAAAAATCATTGGATTATCATGGCGAGCATGCTAATGGTAAAAGCATAGTCAGTATAATTCGCAAATTTATCGCATGCATTTAAAATAAAATGCATTGTGTCGTGTCTGATTGCAGACAAACACTATGGGGAAACGCCGTATGGCCACTTACATGTGGAGTCAAGATCCTTTCGACCATTACATCAATATTTTGTGGATGCCGGAAAAGAAATGGGATTTAAAGAACTCGACATAAATGGACCTCAGCGAGAAGGTTTGAATTTTGCACACGTTGTAACCAAATTCATCATCAAGTGCCACAGAGTATCAATTCATTTAATACTTTTAGGGCTCGCAGCAATTGAAGTGACACAAAAGAATGGACAGCGATTTGGAACGTATTCTGCTTTCCTCGAGGATTTTTTGAACAGGCCCAATCTACGAATTTCCAAATTTTCTCATGTGACAAAGGTGCGCAATGCGAACTGCGCATCCACAATTTCACAGTGTTATTTTATGATATCGTAAAATGTTTTAATACTTCTGACTACACTTCTAGATAAAGTTTGACAAAAATAATCGCGCCGTTGGGGTATGGTTTGAAAAACATGGCAAAATGAAATTTGCTCGAGCGTCAAAGGAGATCGTACTCAGTGCTGGAGCTATTGGCTCTCCTAAAATATTATTATTATCAGGCGTTGGACCAAAGAAACATTTACAGAACGTTGGGGTACGTACGTACGGTAGCCTTGCGTTGGTTTCGATACAGTTTTAATGAACATTGTAATGAAATCTAATATATGACTTAGATAAAACCAATAATCGACTTGCCCGTGGGAAAGAATTTAAGGGATCATTTTGCCGTATTTGTTTCTCCGTTCTTTATAAATGAAAGCCTGACCCTCATGCTGGATCGTGATGTCAACTTACAAACATTCATTGACTACCATGTTCATGGAAAAGGTTTGACAGAATTTATGCCTTGAAATGTACAATGTAAAACATGGAAATATCTGTCTAAGCCATCAATCGTTTTTAGGACCTTTCACTTGTCCCACGGGAGCGCATTCCCAAGGATTTATATCTACCTCTTTGGCAAAGAAGGAAGGTAAAAATTGGCCAGACCTTCAAATTTATATCTCTGGTGCAGGAGTATATGCAGGAATAGAAGAAGACATGTCTTTACTGAGCAACTTGAGAGTTGAGGATTTACAAAAATATTTTGCTCGTGCTAAAGGTAAAGATACTTTCTTTTTTCTTATCAACTTGGCACGAGTGAAAAGCCATGGCGAGCTTCACCTTGCTGATAAGAATCCTGACACTCAGCCGGTTATCGATCCTCGATACTTGGAAAATCCGGATGATCTGAAAGTTTTGATTGAGGGTAATTAGTAATTAAAATTTAATTGTACAACTCTTTGTGGGTGTCAACTCTTTGGGATTTTCTGAAATAATTTCTAGGTTTCAAGCTGGTCCTAAAAATGGCTGAACAAACCAAAAGCTTTCAAAGAATCAAAGCCACCTTTGGGGACGCTCATTATCCAGGATGTGAAAATTTTGAGCTCCGAACTGATGAGTATTATGAGTGCTTTATAAGACACATTGGAATGACTTTATATCATCATTGTGGAACCTGCTCAATGGGTCGTGGTAAAGATGACCCAAAAGCTGTGGTAGACTCTAATTTACGGTAACTTTTAAAACAAATTGTTGATGAATTGAGATTTTGTAGTTAGTTGGGGTTATTATTGTAATTTTTTTAATGGCATTGNTTGTTGATGAATTGAGATTTTGTAGTTAGTTGGGGTTATTATTGTAATTTTTTTAATGGCATTGTTAACTTCAGGGTCATTAAAACTACTGGCTTGCGCGTAGCAGACGCATCAATCATGCCTGAAATACCGAATGGCAACATCAACGGTCCTACCATCATGATTGGAGAGAAAGCTGCAGATCTCATTAGGGATCATTGGTCAAGACAATTTATTGTGTGTAGCGCAATGGAACGCATTTTATCCAAAAGTTGTAAAGATAAATGTTTTTATTCAAAGTTAGTATGAAAATGAATTCAGGAATCGAAAATAAATAATCAAGACAATTTATTGTGTGTAGCGCAATGGAACGCATTTTATCCAAAAGTTGTAAAGATAAATGTTTTTATTCAAAGTTAGTATGAAAATGAATTCAGGAATCGTAAATAAATAATGACGAAAACTCCAAAACTTTTTATTTGTTAGTGGTACATAAAATCAGAGAGTAAACATTAGAAATATATTGAAATCGCACCTATCATTATCATTATTCATTAATCTCCTGCTGATGACTCTGCATGGGAGAAAAAAAGTTTTTGATTTCTAATCTGTTTCATGGCCAATAGCCCATTATGCCAACTTTACTGCCATTTGTCTAACTCAATATATTCTAATTTCACGTTCTGAGTAAAGTTCAAATAGATTAATTAACAAAACTTACCAATTACAAATATAGTACTTTTTATCAAAACATACTTTTAATATTTATTGTATTTTCCGTAAGCAAGCAGGAATCTACCATCAATCATATAAAATTATTAAAATCCCATATGCTTACACAACCAGCCAACCAAACACGTTTTTTCAACCGGAAGAAGAAATTAAGTGTGTATTCGTACTTACACTGCACTTACAGTGTACATATCAGCGGGTCATAGATCTAAACATTAATCTTTCCAAATAATCGCATCGGTCACTGTCATCAAAAAGTAGTTTTCTCCATGTATGCAAAACCTTGAATGAATCATGATGTCAACGAAAAAAACGTGTTTTGCTTTTAGTTGTTTATCACATATAACCTGCTTTATATGTGTTTTTATCCAGCAGCAAATTGATATTCAATGGACCCTCCTTCAATTCATATCTTTAGAAGCTAAATATTTATCACTGTATTCAATATATGTAGGCATGTATGTATATATGTATATGTCAGTGTTTTATTTTAGTGCAATGTCTGTCTAAGGACAGTATATCTGTGTCTTGTCATATATATTGCTATATATCAATTGTTAATATTATTTAATTAAAGATTGTAAACAATGTATTTATATACATGCCTACACATAAATAATTGCAGATTATTAGTTGCATAATACATGCGAGCACATGTGCCCATTGTGTGAAGAGTTTACAAACTAGGACAAACACATTTATTTTAGAACAGGTAAACACCTACATCATAGAACGCATGTGCATTTCGATATAGTCACCATACCGGTTCAAAATTTATAACACCAATAATGTAATTTGATGATCATTTTTTAAACATAAACATCTTAGAAGAAAGTTCATTCTCCACATTTTTCTCTCCTGTTTGGTTGGATTGACCCTAAGGGGGTGTCCACTATTTTTTTTAAACAGGTCTGAATCTTGAAACAATTACCGTTAATAATAGAATGGTTACATCTTGATCTAAAATAACCAAAGTATCATTAATAAATGTAATTGTTTTGAGAGGTCTGAAAAAGTTTAATGAGGACATCTCTTAAAGTATTGTTTTAGGGGCAAAATGATACAGGATAAAAATTTCCAGAATTTGAAGCATTTGCTATCGTCCAAAGAAGTATTCCAAGTCCACAAAATTGTGGGCACCTTTAGGTCCAATTCAACCCTCATGTTTTGCATAACCTCCATGAGATCGTACAAGGTTAAAGGAAAAACAGCACTGTCCATTTACGTGTGTCTCTGTGTCTGGAAAAGGTACAAGGTACAATACGCATAATATACCATGCTTAATGTGTACATATATGTATATCTGCACCAACCTGTATTTCATTTGTAAAAAGTAATAAAATTTTCAACATATTTGTCCACTTGTGACTTATCGTGTTTTTATCAAACCACATTTTTTTGCTCTGTTATGTATTGAAAACATGCCTGAGATATAACCTGCTGTATGCTTCACTGAACAATGACACAACTACAAGTATGTGATTCTGGTCCGGTTTTCAGTTGTGTAAAAACATTTAGAATGTATGCAGGTATATCTGATATTTTCTAAAGCCTCGCTGCTACTGCATTAGCTGTCTTTCTTAGTTTACAAAGTTACCCTGCTTTTAATATCCAAACGTTATTTGACTTATTCACAAGTGGATGTAAATTCGTAGTATATATTAATTTCTTTTAAATAAATAAAATATTTGTAATTTTAAAATGATCCTGCGAATTATAGACATATGCGCGATTTCACTTTTCTTTGGTACAGTTCCACTGTTTGTTACCATTTTGGGAAAGTACAATTACTTTTGTGACTACGTATCGAGTCAGTTTGGTGATGATGCTACAAAAGTCGTGTATGACTTTATTGTCATCGGAGGGGGATCCGCAGGTCAGTCAATAAAATCAGGAGCCCTACTAGAAAATTAATTTAATAAAGTGAGCAAAAAATCTGTGAAGGCACAAACATTTTTTAATATTTTTGGGTCTACAGGCGCTGCAGTTACAAATAGGTTATCAAAGAACAATAAAGTTTTACTACTTGAAGCTGGCGGAGATCCTTTGTTTTACAATTCCATTCCAATGCTTGCACCAAATTTACTGGGAAGGTGTGTACAGTCTCTTATTCAAAAATGTTCACATAATTCCTTATAACATATAATTTTATTTATTTATTTATTTATAATTATGATTTTATGAACTCTCATAGACCGGAAGTGGACTGGATGTATAAAACTGAAATTCAGGAAAACTCACAATGGGCTATTGAGAATCAGCGCTCAGCATGGCCACGTGGAAAGCTTTTGGTACACATTGGGTTAAGACCATTTTGTTTTTTATTAAAAATTTGTGCTGTTTATAGTACGAAAAATTGAGGGTAATTATGTAAAAAGTTACGTAATATTTCAAAGGGTGGCAGTTCAAATTTGAACTTCATGGAGAGTTTATTAAAAATGGTACTTTTTTTAACTTATCTGCTGGCATTTCTGTGCGTCAAATTGCTTGTAATCTCAGGTGAAATAAATTTGGTTAAACAGAGAAGCATTATGGTTATACTCCATACGGACATTTGCATGTGGAAAACCGACCTTACAAGCCAATGTATAAATATTTTATTGATGGTGGCAAGGAGCTTGGATATGATACCGTAGATTTGAATGGACCACAGCGATCTGGTAAGATGGGTACATATGTTAAGAGGAAACAATATTTTGATACGGTATAAATTAATAATAATTCGTAAACTTTCCAACTCAGGATTTGGTCCATTGGAAGTGACACAAAAGAAATGGAAAAAGATTGGGCACTTACGCAGCCTTCTTGCAAAATTCCATGAACAGAAAAAACTTGCAAGTTGAGAAATATGCTCATGTTACAAAGGTAATCTTATAAAGTGGCGTTATTATATTGATTAATAGTACTATGCATCAAACATTTCTAATGTGTGCAAGGCACTGCTTAATTATTGTCATTGCAGATTAAACTGGACAAGAATAACAGGGCTGTCGGAGTTTGGTATCTGCAGCATGGAAAAAAGCATTTTGCTCGTGCTTCCAGAGAGATTATTGTCAGCGCTGGGTCAGTGCAATAATATGTGTAATTTAAGCCCTGTAGTGGCCACCGACCAAAAAACTAATCGAGTTTAATAAAACGCTACTTTTAAACGTTTGTTTTTAGTTTTTCTTAAAAACCTTGTTCATTCCCAGTACACGGTTTTCGGTTCATAGAGCAGAAAATGTTGCTCTTCACATACCAGGTTTTTAAGAAAAACTAAAAAAAAAACTTTTTAAAGTAGCGTTTTTAATCAACTCGAAAGTTTAAAATCCTAGTTTTTTTTGGTCGGTGACCACTACAGGGTTTAAATTACGCATATAAAATAGTGCAGTGGAATCGCCAAAAATTCTCATGCTCTCCGGCATAGGCCCTAAAAAGCACTTGAAATCGGTTAAGGTAACGTTTGTGGTTATATTATTTGACACAGAGGTACTCAATAAGTCACCATTCGTTTACATTAACATATTATACATTGATAGGTAAAACCGAGGGTTGACCTTCCTGTTGGTAAAAATTTGAAGGACCATCTTGCGGTGGTGTTATTCCCGTTCATAGTTAATGATACAGTGTCGCTGATTCCAGAAAGGGATTTTGGACTGCATACTTTGGCAGATTATTTCATCAAAGGATATGGTGATAATAAATTCTGATTTTTTAATTAAACGATGCGTTACAAAAGTGAAAGAAAAATTATGAAGGATAAATAATATATTATTGTAGGGCCGCTGACTGCTCCAACTGGGACTATTGCTCATGCATTTTTATCAACTTCATTTGTAAAAAAGAGTGGAATAGACTGGCCGGACCTTCAACTTTATTTGTTAAGTGTTGGAATGTATGAGAATTTCTCCAACGACATATCATCCCTAACAAGTATTCGAAAAGACTTGCTTGACCAATACGTGAAGCCTTATCTGGGAAAAGATGCATTTTGCATCATGATCAATCTTGCAAGAGTGAAGTCATGTTGGGCAGCTTACACTCGCTGATAAAAGTCCCCTAAGCAATCCAATTATAGATCCACGTTACTTGGAAGACCCTCATGATCTTAAAGTTCTAATTGAAGGTTTTCAATGAACAGATGAAGAAAAAACTACTACTTACATATAACTGAAAATTTCATGGGACTTTCTTTCCGGATTATTCTGTAGGATTTAGATTTGCAGTTAAACTAGCTGAGGAAACCAAATCATTTCAATCTATTGATGCACACCTCGCAGAAACACATTTTCCAGGATGTGAAAAACACCCACTAAAGACAGATGCTTATTATGAATGTTATATTAGAAGTGTAGGCATGACCTTGTACCATCCAGTGGGCACATGCTCAATGGGAAAGGGAGTAAACGATCCAAAAGCTGTATTGGATTCAAAATTAAGGTACCAAACTAATATAATTTTTATAATATATCTAGTTACATTCAACTACAGTGAAAATTTATTAAGATGTTTGTTAAAATGTTATGAAAGGGTTTTGAAAACAATTGGATTAAGGGTCGCTGATGCATCCATTATGCCAGAAATCGTGAACGGAAATACTAACGCTCCCTCAATCATGATTGGGGAGAAGGC